>VYZU01067092.1:360612-389101 GCA_013401355.1 Ceyx cyanopectus
TTTCAAAAAACTATAGTCCTGGTGTAATGAGAAACCCGTATTTTTTTTTTTTTTTTTTTTTTTTTTTTTTTTTTTTTTTAATGAGAAAATGCTGGTTTGTCAGTATAAAAACTTTCCATAGGAACATGTCTATTCAATTAAGTTATATTCAGAAAAAGCATACCAAAGCCAACGTTCTCATTTCCAGCTATTATTGGCAGTGTTCTTGGAATGAAACCCTGTGATTTTTTTTATATTCCCAATGGTTCATTTCTAAATAGCTTTCATTTAATGGTTAAGCTACAATTTTTAATAATAGCCTTTATTGGACCTTCTAGGTTGGCTGGAATGAAAAAAAGTGATTTTTAAGCGTTTGATTCCTAAGTAAAAAGGAGAGGGGTGGTGGAAAGTAGATTTTTAATTATTATTATTATTTTTCAGGGGTGAAAAATCTTTGGTTTTTCAGGCAGTTTTCATTTTGAAACTGAAGCTGTCATGAAAAGTGTCTGGTGAAGATCAGATATGTACAGCAGGGTCTGAGAGAGCAAATCATGCTGCTATCCTGAACTGAACAGTAGCAGAAGGAAACACAGCAGGTTTCAAGTCTGTGACCATCCTCCAGTTCTTACTGCAAGCAAATGCAGTCTCAGCAGATCTGGAAATTCGAAGAGCTTTGTTTTTCCAGCTTTATAACATCAATGGCTGTTTAAGCAGAGTGGTTCTTAGTTTTGTTAGGAAGTATCTAATTCTTTTCTACTTTCATTTTGCATTAGCCATGATCTTGAATTCAAGTCCAGCCAACCATCATCACCTTCTTCCTATCACTCCTTCAAAGCTTCATCACATTAAAAAAAATTAGTACAAATCCATGCATTTTCTGACTCTCCAAGGAAGATGACTTGGAGGAAATTGCCTACAGGTGAATGCACTGAAAGAAGCAATTAAAAGGCAGTTCAACACCACTGCTGAACTCCCTCCAAGTGTAATTGTTCCTGCATAAAAAGCCTATGATGGATGGGTTGCAGAAATACCATCATATTATACTACTGTGTAATAATGACAAGTTTCATAGTTATCTGTGGAGTGGTTTAGGTGATGCTGATCTTGCCTTGGAACCAGCATAAAGCAGGTAACATGTAAGAGTCCATTTCATCCTTATTTTTCATGATTCTATGGATTTGCAGAAATTCAAAATCTAGGAAGAAGTATTCTGGGCCAAGCCAAATACCTATTAGGCATAGCTATAGATAGTAAATTAAGTGAGGACTGTTTTTTTCCACTCTTATGGCTAATGCTTCTAACACCCTGCTTTTCAAAAGCAGTGACCATGTGCAAAACTTGTGCTACCATGCACAGGACAAACATACCTTGTCTCTAGTGTGGAGAAATAGTAAGTTCTTAGGAAGGGTCAATAAAAAGAGAAGAAATATCAAGGGTATTTCCCCTGCTGAACTCACATAGGGTCTGGTAATCTGTGGTTTAGTGATTTAAGAAACAAGATGGGTGCAGCATCTGCTCCAACATACCTGCAGCCACTGAGAACAGTATAATTAAATACTGAGTCTTTAATCACAAACTTTTGATCATCGTTTAAATATTGCTGGGTGTTGGTTTTGCCATTCCTCCTCTAGCCTCTGGCCACATCTGTGTCTTATATGATCCAGATGTTTTCCTTGGCAGAACTGCTGTCCAGACTGTCATTGTAGATTGTCAAGAGTACTATGTTATGCTTGTTCAGGAAATCGTAATCCAACTACACCATTCAGTTCTGTTCAACAGACTGCTGCAAACACTTTTTTTTTTCCCTCAGACTATTTTTGCTGTTACAACACTTGATTTATCTTTGAGTTCCCCTTTTAAATCCAGGCCTTTCCTTCCCTGTGACTTAATATGCACATGGGACAATTAAGGGAACATGAGAGATTTGTTTGAAAACAGGTGAAAACCAAATACAGAAAGGGCGATGGAGTCACTGACTAGAGATCTACTGCCTTATGTGTAAATAATTCCCTGTACAGTGGAAGGCAAGGTACACACACTTCACACTATTATGTTGATGTAAAAGATATTTAGCAGTAAATATTATGAGGGAAGTGTTTTTAAAGTTTTTGTTCTCTCTTAAACGTATAAAGTTAGGTTCAAAAGTTAGAAAAATGTTATCTATGAAACAGATAACAAAAGATTCAGGCACCTAAATTCTACCTTTAGATAGAAACACCTGGCTCATTTTCCATTTGAACAGTGAGGAAATAAAGGAAGCTGCATTTTTTAAGAGCTGTGATGTTTATAGTTTTCATCAAGGATGGAGTTCCATCTGAGCTCCTCATCCTGAAGTTCTTCAGGCTCAGCAACTCTTTTTTCCAGTAGGAGTGCCCGAACCAGCTACCTATTAACTAAACACATAAGCAGCAATCCCCAACTTCTTTCTAATTGAGACTATGAAGACAAAACCCCCAAAATTATGGGGACAGAGGGAGAATAAACAAGAGAAAATTTAGTTCTTTAATAAAGTAATGGGGCATGATTGAAGAATCCCAGGTTCTTCTTCCTGCTCCCAGGCTGGGTTATTAAAGAGTCCTGAACAAAATGCATGAATGTCCTTGAGGTTCAGAAGCAAAGCTGAAAGTGGCAGACAGTGGAAGAAGCATCTTGTGCAGCCTCTGAGTTCTGCTTGGGACCTTCTGGGTCTTGTGGGAACAGTGGCCAGGATCACTGGGGAATGCACAGGAACCCTCTGAGGAACTTGATCATGCCTGCTACTGCCAGGTAAGGACAGGTAAGGGGAACCACAAGGGTCTGGGACTGGGGGAGTTCTAACAGCTTCTAACAGATATGGTCAACTGCTTCTGACACAGAGTGCCTGAAGGATTTGTTTCAGCTGCTCTAAACAGAGAGGATCAAGAAGCATTTGAGCTGCTGTTTTCCCTAGGATCCACTATATCATGTGCATTCAGTGCCACAGATATAAATTTATTTCCTTGCCACGGGAAGCACCAGCTTGGGAGCCAGAAACCCCAGGTTGTGCAAATCCTAATCATGCAAGGGTTCCAAATTGTCTTGTCCCTTGACATATTCAGCTCCTGACTCTTACAAAGCCATGAACACAGGCAATTAGACATATGCTTTTATCTGCATTGCAACTGTTTGAATTTTAACCTTTCTTTTAGTATCTTATGACACAAGTGCAGGTCTTGATTGGCCCTGTTTCTTTCTAGCTGGCCATCAAATGCTTGAATACTCTGGTCTTCAGTGAGATGGAGCTTTATGAATGTCTATGAAATGACATTGTTGACTTTAGCAGATGTGCATGTTTTGTAGTTGGTCCAGAGATATATTCAGAAGAACTCAGTTCATATAATGAATTAGTGATGCTTTATATTTTACATAATTAAACGTGACGATGCCATTTGATATGGACAATTAAGCTCATATTTGTGAGCAAAGTACAATTAACAGTATAGACACTGTGACATTTTGGAATTTGCTTTCAGTGAGTCTAATAACACTACGTAACTAAAATGGAATTGAAAGTTTATCTTTAATCTAGTTCTATCTTTTTCAATTAAACTTTTTAAGGCAGATTAAAAACAAGATGTCCAAACATGATGACTTCAATTGACTGTGTACTCCAAAACTCCCAGTGTTTAGACTTTTTTCTTTAACAGATACTGTAAAGAAATTATGCCACTTGCAAAAAAAAAAAAAAAAGCATTTTATTACTTTCTAGTTAAGAATTTTTCTTCAGAAGATCCTGTGGAAATGAACTTCCTGATACAAATTCTATGCCTTGGACTTTTCTGTACAAATAAATGTTTCATTGAAATTACTGAAAAATTACACCAGGATGTAACACCTTCATAACAAGACAGATAAAATGAGTGACACAGATCTTGTTGGCTTGTTGTTGTTGTTCTTGTTGTTTTCTTAAAAATCAGAGAAAATGTCTACAGTTGCAATCACAATTCATACAGGAAGCCCTGGAGTGTTTTACAGCTATTTCTAGACTGTTGAATTTAACAGTTCCAGGGGCTGAGCACTGGAGCTTGATTGTCCAATATTCTTACTGGGGACCCCTAATATTTTCCCATGGGATTTCCCTTCTGAGGAGCTAACATGTACTGTAGACTATCCATAATAGGAAATTTGGGTGTGTTTACCCATTAAAAAAAATAAAAATGAGGATTTAATAGCATGGCCATGGTTATACTGAGACAGTTAAGACAATGTTACTAATTAGTTCACTAGTACAGATGTCAACTGATTCTCACAACAGCAAGCTTCATTACACAGTCATCTGATGCCATAGGATTTGGTAGGTTGAAATATCAGAATATGGCAGGAAGTGTAGAGACATTGAGTCATCTCTGCCTCTACTTTTAGTCTCAATATTTCTAATGAAGGGCATTTGTGGGAATGTTATTAAAAAAAAAAAGTAATTATCTATTGCTTCTATATTTATATAATATTATTGAAATACAGAGACCAGAATCTGCATATAAAATTATATGGGTCCTAACCAGAGGACCGGGCAGTTAGAATATTGCCTCTCCATCTGAACAATTCCATAGGAGTCTGCTAATCAAATGAATACATTTTCAGTTTCAAAGTCTGTATCTAGGCTGACTTTCTAGACTTCGTTTACAGCCAATGGAGAAAAGCAAATACTCTTAAGCTTCTTCCCTCTAACCTAGATGTTCAAAACATCTTAGATGAGTCACAGACCATTAAGTACATATTTATGAGAAAGAACAGAAAAACTAATTGCAAAAAACGTAGACTGGAGATGATGTGTGGGTGTCATCCAGAGCATCCTTCTACTCAAAACAAAACTAGATGTGGCTGCAAAGGGGCTCTCTATGAACTGTTTTTCTCTGGCCTAGAAAAGGAAGGGATTAGCTCAGACATAGATGTTTGCATTTCTTGTGTCCACATAATAGGCAGACAAACTCTTTTGCCTCTAGCCTGTTTTTCTGTATGTTTGCTGAGTGTTCAGATGGCAAATTCTCCTGACAGCTGCTAGGAACATCTGAAGCATTATTTCAACAGTTAAAAGAAAAACTATGAAGGAAAACTATATAGGACCACTAGAAACAAGCATAAAGTTTAACTAGTTCCATGATCACTTTCCAAACAAACACCTTTCTCCAGAGAAGTCACAGCCAGAACTTTTTCAAGTGTACTTGGCATGTCTAGTGAAATTATTGGAAAGCCTGTATCTTCTTCCCTAGGCCTGAGAGGGGCAGCTCTCATTGACTTTACAGGTGTGATTCCATTAGAAATTAAAACTGAATTTAAACAGTTTGCAGTTTATCACCTAAATGTAGCTGCTTACACAGGGGTGTATTTTGGGTCTCTATCTTGGCTGTTCTGTAGTCAGTGGAGATCTAGTTAGTACAGTCAGCAGATCCTAGACAGATTTAGGTAGCCAGTGACTGGGGCTGTGGTATAGATGTCTAAACAAGTGTCTTGTGTCATTTAAGATGTGCTAAAGTATCCTGTCTGTCCCTAGCTCTTGTTCCAAAAGAAGGCTTTCCTGTAGGTCTTGTCTTGTGCCACATGAGCCAGCTATGAACTGGTTGCTGTCTTTCATGTCCTTCTGTGATGCTGGATGCCTTTGAAGGCCACCTAAGGTGTCTTAATATTGAATTACATACATTTCCACCTACCTGCCAAGATTTTTTGGGTAGCATCTCTCATAGGTATTGTCTTTTCTCTGAAAAATGAAAATTGCTCCTGAAAAAATGTTCCCTCTGAATTCTCAACAAGCTGCAGGAAAGTGCACAGAATATGAAAGCTTCTCTCCTGAGACCAACACAGCTAAGCAGGGCTGTTGTAATGAAACAGCTGAAGTCCTTAGGGGACATCTACTATTCCCTGGGAATTAAAAAAAGTGAAAGGCTTAGTGAAAGTGTCTGTGCAATGAAATATAGCAGAACATTTACCATTGCTGACTTTGCTACAGACCTACTGGTTATTGTGGGTCCAGTTTCTTTATTGTTCTTTCTTCATTTGACTGTAAATTAACATGAGATGACACAACTTCTAAAGGTTTTGAGATTCTTGGAAGGCAGTGATGTATAAGGGCTGAGCAAAAATATTTAATGCTTAAAACAATGAATAAAGATTTTGATTCAAATTGCTGCTGGATTTTTTGAGCCTTTGAGAAAGAAATACTGGAGAAGTGAAAGAAAATCATGCCAAAAACAAGTTTTAGGAAAAAAATTTAGAAAATCATCAAATAAGCAGGAGAGCACAGGCAGTTCTATTACTCCAAGTAAATAATTCATACATTTAACAAAAAAAGAAAAGCTCATCATTTAGCTCAATGTTTTGCTCATCTGATAAAGTAATAATGTCTTGTTTTATTTATTTAAGTATTGATAGGAATGGATTGCAAAAAAAAGACATTCCAATACTAACTTCTTGAGGCAACAGTTATTAATGTGCAGAACATTGCTTGAATTTTCACAAAAGTAAATGGGACTTTCTGTCTACTTAGGTCTTCTGCTCTTCATTTCTGCTGAAATTGGGTTTGGAAGTATTGCCTTGGAGCACTGTCACCCATGGGCATGGTGAAAGTTGATCTGCTGGGTGGATGTTGAGTAGGAAGAGAGCCAGGAGGAGATAAGAAACAATTCCAGCCTTCCCCTTGTCAAACTTGTCATGATATTGTTGCATTGACTGAGACCCTTAAAGACTTGCATGGTCTATTCTTGGCTTCATGTCCAGTGACTGTGTCATACTGGTCTAGAATGTGGGCTCCTTAAAACCTTAAGATGACAGAGCAAAGCCACTCNTATGAGAAAGAACAGAAAAACTAATTGCAAAAAACGTAGACTGGAGATGATGTGTGGGTGTCATCCAGAGCATCCTTCTACTCAAAACAAAACTAGATGTGGCTGCAAAGGGGCTCTCTATGAACTGTTTTTCTCTGGCCTAGAAAAGGAAGGGATTAGCTCAGACATAGATGTTTGCATTTCATGTGTCCACATAATAGGCAGACAAACTCTTTTGCCTCTAGCCTGTTTTTCTGTATGTTTGCTGAGTGTTCAGATGGCAAATTCTCCTGACAGCTGCTAGGAACATCTGAAGCATTATTTCAACAGTTAAAAGAAAAACTATGAAGGAAAACTATATAGGACCACTAGAAACAAGCATAAAGTTTAACTAGTTCCATGATCACTTTCCAAACAAACACCTTTCTCCAGAGAAGTCACAGCCAGAACTTTTTCAAGTGTACTTGGCATGTCTAGTGAAATTATTGGAAAGCCTGTATCTTCTTCCCTAGGCCTGAGAGGGGCAGCTCTCATTGACTTTACAGGTGTGATTCCATTAGAAATTAAAACTGAATTTAAACAGTTTGCAGTTTATCACCTAAATGTAGCTGCTTACACAGGGGTGTATTTTGGGTCTCTATCTTGGCTGTTCTGTAGTCAGTGGAGATCTAGTTAGTACAGTCAGCAGATCCTAGACAGATTTAGGTAGCCAGTGACTGGGGCTGTGGTATAGATGTCTAAACAAGTGTCTTGTGTCATTTAAGATGTGCTAAAGTATCCTGTCTGTCCCTAGCTCTTGTTCCAAAAGAAGGCTTTCCTGTAGGTCTTGTCTTGTGCCACATGAGCCAGCTATGAACTGGTTGCTGTCTTTCATGTCCTTCTGTGATGCTGGATGCCTTTGAAGGCCACCTAAGGTGTCTTAATATTGAATTACATACATTTCCACCTACCTGCCAAGATTTTTTGGGTAGCATCTCTCATAGGTATTGTCTTTTCTCTGAAAAATGAAAATTGCTCCTGAAAAAATGTTCCCTCTGAATTCTCAACAAGCTGCAGGAAAGTGCACAGAATATGAAAGCTTCTCTCCTGAGACCAACACAGCTAAGCAGGGCTGTTGTAATGAAACAGCTGAAGTCCTTAGGGGACATCTACTATTCCCTGGGAATTAAAAAAAGTGAAAGGCTTAGTGAAAGTGTCTGTGCAATGAAATATAGCAGAACATTTACCATTGCTGACTTTGCTACAGACCTACTGGTTATTGTGGGTCCAGTTTCTTTATTGTTCTTTCTTCATTTGACTGTAAATTAACATGAGATGACACAACTTCTAAAGGTTTTGAGATTCTTGGAAGGCAGTGATGTATAAGGGCTGAGCAAAAATATTTAATGCTTAAAACAATGAATAAAGATTTTGATTCAAATTGCTGCTGGATTTTTTGAGCCTTTGAGAAAGAAATACTGGAGAAGTGAAAGAAAATCATGCCAAAAACAAGTTTTAGGAAAAAAATTTAGAAAATCATCAAATAAGCAGGAGAGCACAGGCAGTTCTATTACTCCAAGTAAATAATTCATACATTTAACAAAAAAAGAAAAGCTCATCATTTAGCTCAATGTTTTGCTCATCTGATAAAGTAATAATGTCTTGTTTTATTTATTTAAGTATTGATAGGAATGGATTGCAAAAAAAAGACATTCCAATACTAACTTCTTGAGGCAACAGTTATTAATGTGCAGAACATTGCTTGAATTTTCACAAAAGTAAATGGGACTTTCTGTCTACTTAGGTCTTCTGCTCTTCATTTCTGCTGAAATTGGGTTTGGAAGTATTGCCTTGGAGCACTGTCACCCATGGGCATGGTGAAAGTTGATCTGCTGGGTGGATGTTGAGTAGGAAGAGAGCCAGGAGGAGATAAGAAACAATTCCAGCCTTCCCCTTGTCAAACTTGTCATGATATTGTTGCATTGACTGAGACCCTTAAAGACTTGCATGGTCTATTCTTGGCTTCATGTCCAGTGACTGTGTCATACTGGTCTAGAATGTGGGCTCCTTAAAACCTTAAGATGACAGAGCAAAGCCACTCACCAAGAGTGCAGCTCATGTTAGGTCAATCAGTATTGGGAATGGTGTGAGTTTGAAGTGGGAGTTCTTCACAGTTCTACTGTTATTTATAGTTCTGTTACTGGGAACCACATTACCAAATCTTGTAAGGTAGCACAGTGTGGGAGAGCAGCAAGGGACAATGTGCAGATATATTTCTGAGATATCAGTGCTTCACTTTGGGTTTTGCATGCAGAGCAATAGAAGATTTTATTTTTCATTTATTTTTGTGCCTAGGGCTTCTCCACTGGCACTCACTGAAAATCTTGGTTTTGAAAAGACAGAGAGAGGAGCAGCGTTCCAAAGGTAGTACTTGTGCTGAAGACTGTAATAAACGAAACGATGGATAAATATCATAGTCTGAGTGACACCATGACTCAGGGTTGTGATTTTTTCTTTGGAAAAAGTTATTTTAGATTTTTTGAAGACATTTATTTTTTTCACCACAACATATTGTTTAAGGTGAAAATTAAAGACATCATTTTGTTGGACTGTTTTGCTGAGGGATGTGTGTGGGTAGGATGGGGGTGACACAATCAGAAAGCCCGTCTCCAGCTCTGCTTATGAGAATTTGGCATGGAATTCTTCAGAGGGCAAGAGTTAACCTAATTTAGGTAGTTCTTAGGAAGATTACATGGCTGGACAAATATTGGCAAAAGATAAAAATAAACACATTTGAAATTTTAAACACATTTGCCCTGACTTACACTTACCTTTGTGCTTGCCACCCATAAACATCTTGGCAATCAATTTGCCAGCAAGTGTTCTCTGAAAGAGCAATCCCTAGCTCTGTGCTGCAGAACAGTCAGGGAGACTGTGTTCACAGGCAGGTGTATTAGTAAACTCGATTCTGTTCAAGTCAGTGCCATTGTTAAGAGCTAATAGGTCTGAAATAGGAAACTCTGCACATTTGATCAGCAGGAAAGGAATTAAGCTACACTGTGCATCATGTAGCTTGTGAAGAGTACAAGGCACTGGGCCACAGTTGGACAATGTGTGCTCTGTCACAGGTAGCCACTCAAATAATTTGCTGGGACAAAACTATCTAGGGGCAGAGGTGCTCCTGGGCTGTCCATGAAGGATCTGGGCTTGTTTACACTCTGCCTTGGAGGATGCTGGTGCCCCTGGGCTGAGCATATAAATTCTGTGTCCCTTTCATTGTATTCCCTACATTGAGGTATTTTTTCTTTTCATATAGCTTTCAGTATATGAGATTTGCAAATAAATACAAATCAGGGTCTTGAGAGACTTCACAAGAAACTTTATTATCTTTATATGAATGCATTTGAAAGAATGCATTTGATAGAAATATCTGCATAATGTTTGAACCCATTTATGAAAGGCACACAGCTTTTATTACTGCAATAAACTGCTTAAATAGCTCTAGAATGTGTTCACTTGGTAGCTGGATTCAGGGGTAGGTGAGTTAACTTGCAGGGATTGAAATCAGCACCTTATCAGACAGTAGAGAAGACAGCATGTGCTGACAACAGGCACTGCTGGTGGACTGCAAGGGCATCTCAGATCATGGTGCATCAGGTGATGGCAATGCTGCTGCCTTTGCTGCTGAAATGGTCCCAAGTAATACTGCCTTGCAGTCAAGTGTAATATACATCTATAAAAGGGCATACATACCCCAGTCACAAATGGCTGGAGAAATAGGATGCTTTGGGGAAACAAATGGTTTATTTGCAACACTTGTTTAAGAGCTGACTTTCCACAATGAAGTCTCTGACATTTAGCATTTGTTTTGCTCCCACCAGGGAGCTTGTGAGACTAAAGAGAAACTACTAGGGTTTTTGTTGTGATAAAATGCATTAGTGTTAAACTTCCACCTTTCCTCTGCCTGCTGTGCAAACATATATTTTCCACAGATTTCATGAAAAGGTATAAAAGGTTACAATAAAATTAGAAATGGGTAATGAAAGTTGTTGCAAACAGTGTATGGAGTGAGTGTGGTGAACCTGAAGATGGGTTTTGGCCATCTTTAGTGACTGTTCAACTGAACTGCAAGGGGAGGCTGTAGGTAGTGGGAAGTGACCAAAGAAAGCACACAGTGTGAGTGGGTTCAGCAGCAAGTGAAGGTTGTGTTGCTTCATGAGGAGAACTCAGGATAAGCTGTTGCTCTCTGGAAGATGTGTCTGTCCAGGCACTGCCTGGGATGAACGACATCACTCACAGCCTGAGCATTTGACTGGTCCAGAGGTACCCATCCAATAACTCTCATAGACACAGCTGGCTTCTTTCAAAGGTACTGAGCACTCAGAAGTTCCTGTAAGATCAAGCTATAAATCTGAATCCTCAGGTCAGATTTATTATTAAATCTCTCACATCTCAAGTAGGAAATGAGATAAACATATTTGAAGTGTGAGCAGTCAGAAAATGTGGCCTGTGGTAAAAGATGGAATTACAGTCAACAGGGAAAAAATTCTGGTGGTGGAGATTTTACCCTATTTTCAGCGAAGTGTTTCAGCACACACAATTTTAAACATAGAGAATCATACTGAATTCAGTAATTATTCCTCCATATTTAAAATTGTACACATTTAAGTGTTTTGGATGAAAGATCATTTCCAGAGTATGGATATATAAAGCTCAGCTGCACAGTCAAAGTCACTTGGAAAGGATATGGAAAAAAAACCTAATTAATTTATTATTTAACAGAATATACTGGAATATCTGAATAAGAAAAGCAAATTTCATGACTGTCACAGAATTCGAAACTGCTTATGAAATTCTAAAATAGAGTGCATTTGAAATGCAGTAATTTTGTTTTGTTTTTTTTTAATTGAATATCAGGAAGTGAGTTTTGCTGAGAATGAGCCAGCTATTGGCATGCTTTTTCTGCAAACTATGACAGCTTTGCAATTTTATTTTCTTTTACAGCACAGCATACAGAAAAGAGAGCAGGTACATTTGTTCACCTCCATTACTGACCAGAGACTCCAAAGAATGTGCTTTTGCATAGAGGGCAAAAACTATGAGCATGTGGGTCAGGTGTAGATCACAGACAAGAAAAATAAAAGGCATCGTGGCACAATCCTGTGCAATGAAGTGTGGTGGTCTGTACGTTGAATTGTTTCCTGATAGACTTCTAGTCTGGGTCAAAAATATAGCCTTCAAAATTAATCCTATATAGAGACTGGCAATTGTACTGACCTGGATCTCAGTCTATAGGCAGTTTAGAGATGGTCACCTGACTGTGGAAGTCAAAAAAGTGCCATGGTCTAAGTAGTTGAAGCCCTGGCTGTGACACCAGTCTCCTAAGCCATAGATGATTTGCCATGTTCAACTGGTCCTGTCAAACCTCTTCCTTTTGACAAGGAGGACTGATGAAAAAACTACCTGAACTCCAGAGTCCCTTAACACTGCTCTCAGGGATCTATAATCCTTCTTGATAATTCTCAGACTGCTCCTGGCAGCATCACTGGTGCCCACAATAAAACAGCAGCAGCAGATAGTAGCTGTACAAGACTTGTCATTCTCTCAATGACATCCTGATAAGATCCCCTGGTAAGCAACACACGTCTCTAGAGAGCGTGACAGGTCAGCAGATGGGTGCCTCTCAGAAGAGAATCCCCTATTACCATCACCCATCTCCTTTTCTTTGTTGTACTTGGTTGTACTTTGTTACTTGGTTGTTACATGGGGAGCAGATCAGGCTGCCTTACTCAGCTCCATCCTCTCTCCTGATGTGACAAGTCTTTCCCCAGTAGTCTCCAGAGCAGTGAAATAGTTCTGCAAGGGCACCTCAGGGTTTGGGGGCCATCTCTTCCACCTGCTTGTCTTTACCATTAACAGCTCCCATTCTTCTGCATTATTAGCCATTCTCTCTTCCGTGTGTGCCTGTGGTGGAGCTTTTTTTGCTGTTTGGTCTTGGACTGTGGATCCACTGCAGACTGCACCAGTTATCCAATTCCTTTTCAGTCTCCTTGTTGTTATGTAGCCTTCCCGCCACTGCCTGCAGCTCAGCCACCTGAGGCAGGAGGTCCTTCACCTGGACACTCCTTTTGCAGGCAGATCTGCTGCCTGCCCCTGCCCCAGGAGAGAAGTCTAGGTACTTCCTGCAGCCTGAGGTCTGCACTGCAGCCTCTGCCATCAGCAGCTCCATCTGGGTGAGGCAGAAGCCACTGTTCTCTCTCACTTGTGAGAGCTGCCAGCTCCTGGTGGTTCTCTGGGCTCCCCTGGGGTTCCCCAATTCAGGAAATCCCAGCTGTACACTGCAATCCCCCTGCTCTGCTTTGCAACACGCCTGCACCAGAGCTGATTGCCTCAGTGAGTGACCTTTTGATTATGCATCAACAGGGAAGTTAAAAAGCATTTTTATCAGCAATATATCTCAGTGGTGTACTTAAGGAGCAGCTAAAAGCTCCTTTGAACAGAAAAAAAGGTGAAGTTAAACACCAAGTGCAAAATCTTCCCTGCAGTGTAAGGCTTTGCTATAAACTAGTCCAAAGACAAGTTCTAATATTCTCTCAGGTTTTTCACACAAACACAAAATAAAAGGTTAGGGGACTAACTACTATCACTGTCTTTAGATTCTTTATTACGTGATACAAATTAGTGTCTTACCCAGAGTCATCTAATTCACTTTTTGGAATAATGTTTGGAAAAGGACCTGTACATTAATCCCAGCATAAGGATGTCAGTTTGAATATGAGTTGCTTTCCATTCCCCTGACACTGAAGAAAACAAGCTAGGAGGCAGATGTGCTGAGATCTGTCTTTATGTTACTATTGGTGAAGAATAAAATTCTAACCCTGGTAGAGTTAGCTGTATTTTTAACATTGACTTCCATGGAACTAGGATTTCACGAGCAAAAAGAAACTTGTCAAACTCTTTCTTCCTGAAATGGAAATTTCCTCCATTCATGCCCAAGGACTGTAGTCTCACTGGAAAACTCACAGGAGGCCTCAATAGAGGCGCTGCACAGGAAAGCAAAGCAAAATGTGGGCTTCAAAACTAAGATTTTGCCTCCACAATCCAAGTAAGAAAATGGAATTTCAGCGATGGAAGCTTTGCAGTTAAAAATAGCCATTTAAATGCAATTTTCATTACACAGATACAATCCTATCCACTTGGAAAAAGCAGCACAGGATGGGACAAAAGTCCCATAACATACGTTTCTACACTAACGATTTGCTTTTGTGTCATACTATGCACCTAACAACTGATGAGATAATGAACAAATGCCAGTATAAAAATTCCACAACAAAGAAAACCTTGTACTACTGTGGTGGTTTGACCTTGGCTGGATGCCAGGCGCTCACCAAGCTGCTCTCACTTTCCCCCCTCCTCTCAGCTGGACCAGGGAGAAGATAATAAGATAAAACTTGAGGGCTAAGACAAAAGCAGTTTAATGAAAAAACAAAGCAAGGCCAGGTGTGGAAACAAAAGAAAACAAAGATTTATTCTCTATTTCCCATCAGCAGGTGCTGGGTGGCCTTTTGTTGGGAAGCAGATCTCCAGATGTGGAGCAGTTGCTCTGGAGCACAAGCTGATGTCCACCCTCCCTGTCCCCAACCCCCTCATCCTTTTCCTAGCTTTTATAAGTTCAGGTGAAAGAACTAGAGCTGGGTCAGTTTGGGTCAGCTGTCCAAGTTGTGTCCCCTCCTAAGATCTTGTCCACCCCATCCCACTGCAGAGGGAATGCTGGAAACCAGCATTGGTGCTGTGGGAGCCCTGCCCAGCAGCAGCCACAGCATGGGGGTGTGATCATCACCTCTCCAGCTCCCAGTGCAAAGCACAGCACTGGGAGGGCTGCCTTGGGGAAAATTAACTCCAGCTCAGTCAGACCCAACACAACTACCTGCTGCAACAGTTTAAGATATCTGTGCTGCTATTTCTGGAAGATGACCTTCCCACTTTGAGTCACATTTCTTCCACTTTCTGCAGTGTTGAAGAACTGAGTAGTCTGAAGCAACAGTGGAGCAGCTTTCCATCCATCGAGATTCTTCACATCACTCTCGTCTTCTAATTCTTCCTGCTTCTCTTTCATATGGAAAGGCACACCAAGGACAAAACAAAGGCAAGCAAGTTGACTATCAACTTGATACAAGAGTGGAGGTTTCTGAGTCCTCATTCCTCAAGAAATACAACTGGCATTGCAGTTGATGTCACATTGTGACAGTCTCACCGCTTATGTCCACATTTAAAGCACGTTTGGTGGAGGTTTTCAAGCAAAGGATTACTATTTCAATTAACTGGGCTACCTTTTAGGAAATTAACAATTTAAAAAAGAAGAAAATAGTTTCTCTTGAAAGCTACATGCATTTTATAGGTTAAGAAATGCATTTTTAAGCAAATTATGTTTTAGTGTAAGTTTATTATAATTCATTGTGTTCTTGTTTGTAAAGCATTCATTTAATACTTTAATCCTTTCGTGTCTTAACATGCTTAAAATATTGACAAGCTCCGTGACCTAGTTCCATTTACAGGATGTAATGCCATAATTCTAATGCAGGAATCAGCATGGAAAATTGCATCTTGTTTCAAATGAGCAACCAAAAATAGGTATTATAAGAAGCAGGACTAGGTAAGCACATTGACAGGCAGGTGATTGGCACAAGTACCTGAAATCAAGGAATGAAACATTAGCTTAGTAACCTGAAAGGTTCATCAGAAACACTGCCATACAACCTTGAACATCCTAGTCCCCAGAAAGGATAAGTGCTGGAAAAACTACATATCATGCAATTACATGCCAAAAGAACATGGCATTAAGATAAGGTTCGTAACTTGGATCACAAGTTGTGCCAGATTAGATTGGACATTAGGAAAGGTTTCTTCACCTAAAGGTTCCAAGCATTGGAATAATTTGCCTCCACAGGATCCACAGATCTCAGCTCTTTAAGAACAGGCAAGAGAGATGAGGTGGATGTTGCCCTCTATGCCAGTGCCCAGCTAGGGAGCTGAGACATTGTGCAGCCTAAGACAGGCTGGCAAACTCTGGAGTGATTTCCCTGCACATACAAGAGAAACCTATCCTAGACAATGTGTTTCTATTATTTTCAGACACCAAGAGGTTGCTTGTATAGACAGTGTTGACTGTGAGGAATTCAAGGCAAATTCAAAAAGAGATGTTAGAATTAAATATGCAGTGCTCAGAGGCAACAGGATTGATTTAGGATTTAGGCAGGAAGTAAAAGTCTTTAAATGAAAGAGTCATTAATTCTGTTTTTTTGTGAATACAAAGGCATCAAGCCAAGTAAGATAGAAGCTTTTCACTGCATTTCTTAAAATGACTTTGCAGAATTGCTAATCCAATAAATACATAGCCCACTACACTGACCTTCCAGGTCCTTATCCATTGATCTAGGAAGACATATGTCTTTTCTTATATTTCTGCAATAGAATGATTGTGCCAAGTTCAGATCAGAAGTATGAAATCCATGCTTCTAAGACTCACATTAAGATATTAACATAGTAAGTAGAGACATTGTTGTCCAGAAAGCTCCCAAATAAGGTAACTATTTTGATCCCATATCGATCAATTATATCTAATAATAACAATTCAGCACAATTTTCTGTCCATGGCAGGCTCCAACATGGGGTAAAGTGATAACAGTATTTATTTTCACATAAATTAGATTTTGATTTCTGATTTAGAAGTGACCTAAGTATTGTTGAGCAGGTCTGAATTGAAGATAGCAATCTACTGTTGAGCTCAAGGTCTTATGCACTAAATGCTGTGATAGCAAAAGTTTCCACCATACCTTGCTTATGACCCTTCAACATGCACTGAAGCACTTTTATGGTAGAAGCAGTTCCTTCGACTGGTCAACAGACAAAGATAACATGGACACAATTTTCTTCTAAATAAACTAATCTTTAGTGGTTCCATAGAAACGGATCGTATTGTCCAGTTGTTATCTCAAATAACACTTCCACAAGATTAATTTATATATATTGAGGTTTCATTAAGGGCTTATCTAGGGAAGGAGGACCATACAGAATTTGAAGAGAAAACTCATACACGTGCTTACACTGTTATAAATATGGGAAGGTGCCTTTGAAGCATTCAAATGGGAATTTTCTCTGCCTGAATCAGGGGTTTTAACTGAGTCAGCCAGATGACTGCTATGGATGTGTTGAAGTCAGACAAGATTTATCTCATTTGCTATTTCATTTCTCAATGAGTTGTGACTCTTTGAAGTTCAGACAGTTTCATACTCTCTTTACCACACCACACGTGCTCTGTCTCTGCTCTTCTTAACACTTATTTAATGCAGAGGATGATGACAAAATGTATATTTCTTGACAGATTCCACTAGAGGTCAAATAACTAGTCACACATGTAATAGACCTGGAAAGTGGAAAATTAGTATATCCTGAGTATTTGTGCTCACAGTTTAACATAGTTTGATTTATTTATCATGTCAGCCTATTGCAGAATTTAGTTTTAACACATATTAACACATGGATACTGTTTTAAATCTCAGTCCTATAATACCTAATTTTCCTGAAACTCAAGCTTCTTTGGAGAAGATATATTAACATCTTAAGAAATACATTCAGCGGGGGAAGATGAAAGGCTTTCATTGCTCATACAGGTGTTAATTTAAATTTTATCTCACCTTTCCTCAGAAATCTCACCTATTTCTGCTGATCTGTTCCAATAAAGCTGTCAGCAAATGTCAATCAGCTGCTAAATGAAAACTGTGTATGTGATAAAAAAAACCTAACATGAAATGAGTGGGACATTCCAACCCCAGATACTCAGAAGGTCCTTCATTGTGATTCCAGATTTGCTCCATGGTGGCTGGGCTCATAATCTGACTCATGGCATCTATTTTTGATTGCACATTACCAGGTGAACATCCAGGTCATACACTGAACAGTCTTAGAAGCAATGCCACAGATGCATTTCTGAGCATCAGTTCTTGCGTGGAATTAATCCTTTTGGAATACAAAAAGCGATTTTATTTAAAGATTTAAAAGATTAAAATATATATTCTGACAAAGTATAGGTTTGATATTTCATCATTTACTATAAGTGATAATCTTTTTTTCTTTGAAAGTTGAAACAGATCTGTGAATTAGTGTTGTGATATTTGGGTTAGCTAGTAACAAAAAAAACCCAATAAAAAGTGAGGAGTGAATGGAAGGTTTTATGTGAAAAAATAAATGGAAAAAAGTTAAAATGATATGAAGTCTGATGAAAACATTCTCTTTGTTCTGTTTCAAAAAAAGATTCTTTTGCACGTAACATGTCTTTGAATTTTATTGGTTTGGAAACATCTGAAGGAAATTTCAAACAGATATAAAGTAGAAATATTTCATATTAGGAAAAAAAAAAGAAAAGAAAAAGAAATGTTTGATTTTCTCAGACAGCTCCCTTCCATTCCAGGTGATTCAGAGAAATCAGTGAGAGCTCACCCCTTATCAGACACCAGAGAATCCCAATGGACGATGCACTTCTTGTGTCTCACAGCTAATTAGATGGGCTGTGCAGTCTGGGCATCAGTGCAAAACCCACTACAGTGGCACTGTGCTCAGGCTGACCCTGGTCCTGGGGTCGAACACTCATGAAGACCCCAGTAAGCAGGAAAAATGTTGAGGAGGTTATGCTGGCTTCTCTCAAGGCAGAACAGGAGACCATGGACCCCCCTTGGTGTGGATGTGACCAAGAGGGGCATCCCAACAGAGTGACAGTGTCAGCATTTTCCTAGTCTATTGCAGAAGCCAAATTTGTTGCTTTTTAAATACAAAGAACTGACAAACACACTAAAAGTGAAGTCTTGGGATGCAACTTTTCAAGGGCTGATTTAGAGCATTGAACCCTCTCTTCTCCTGTGGCTATTGAGAGCACTGGGACATGTGGACATGTGCCCAACCATGTCCCTCATAACCACCTGCAGGAGCACTCGGGATGGTGGCCAGGTAAATACTAGTCTTGATGCCCAAAGAAATCCAGATGTCTCATCCTTCCAAAGCACTTCTTTTGTTACTCTGCAGAGATCTTTCTCATGCCTTTGGTCAGACACTGAGGCAGGAGAAGGAGAACAGGCTGCAGCTGAGGACTGACAGGCTGGGAGTATTTTACACTTGTATCTGCAAGGACAGCCTGTAACTGGATCTTTGCCGTTCAGTGAGGAGCCTATTTGTGCTAGACTCAACTGCATTCTTCTTTTGACTACTACTTACCTTATTTGACTATCACCTTATTTATTAACTTTATAGACGAAAGCTGAAAGTGTCCCACAGGAAACCTTTAGGAACCTGCAGTTTCTGTTACAGGAGAATTTATAGCTCAATAACACAGTGCTTTAAAAATTGACTAGTAAGAGAACCACACAGGCACCGGTTAATATATATTTGCAATGACCTTCGTGATTTTGTTCACAGCAACCATGGAGAAGGAAGCTCTTTTAAAGTGTGTGGTTTATATGTATAGTACCTTGGAATTAACATAGAATCAGCAGTTAGGTGAAATCAGTGTAAAGAAATATATGCAATATATCTCACATTAAACACAATTTCTGGCAGAGGTCTGGCAGAAGAAAGCACCAAATAATAACCTTTCTGTTCTGTGATATCTCCTAGCAATTCCTTGTTCCCAAATCCTCCAACAATACTGAAAATGAGAACTGTCTGCTAACATTAAATCAATGCGTTGGTTAATGGCTCATATTAACATCTCCATCAGGAAGCAATGGACCTTTAGCATTTCCCATAATTGCTATATATAGCTATTTTCTATACTAAGAATTGTATGTGCCCCCATTAGACTAGAAAACATTCCCTGCTTCCAAAAGTAGCACTACAGATCTTAAATGCAAACTGCATAAAACATGCCACTTCAAATCCAGTCAAATAACAGAGATCTAAAGTGGTTTTCATTCAGACAAGTTTTGAATTGCCTCTTTACAGAGGAGAAAAGACTTCTATAATGTTTATTTATTTCAGGCTGAATCCTTTGATCTGCCATCTCCCTCAAATCTGCTCCAATATGTGCTGCCATATGAAAGTTGAGAGAACTCTACTTGAGCAGAGTTTGGCCTCTGGTTTGTTACTGCTTTTCAGCAGCCCAGATGGTGACCTCTGGGGCCATCCTGAAAATGCACACCTCCTGCTGTTCCTCCAGAAAACAGCTGCTTGATGGACAGTGGAAAAGGTTCTTGCATTTATTTTGTGCAAGAAAAATTGCTGGAGACCTTTTTTTTTTCTAGAAGTGAGGCTGTTTATGTGCCCTTTGGAAGCCATCCATTGAAGTGCTGATGTCAACACTGAATTGCAGAGAGAAGAATCACATTAGACTTTTCTCAAGGCAATTGAGTGAATTGCCATAAATATGAGTTATCTGTTAATATTGTTGTTATTGCTGCCTGGCCTAATGACTGTGGCTTCTATCTCCAGTGCTGTCCAAAATATTAAGTTAAGGGAACAACATTTTACCCTTTGGACAATAAAAGTTGTTGCTAATAAATTTTTCGAGTCAGTTGATTCATTTCTATTACTGTCTTTTTTTGTTGTTGTTTGTTTGTTTGTTTTGTTTTACTTTGGGCTGATGTTTCTGACGCATTTCATTGACTCTGGAAAAATCAGCTATTTGAAATTAATGTATTTAATTTTCTGTAGTGACAATCATATTGTGGTTCCAGCTTCAAAATGAAATGGCAAAAGTTAAGAGTGTTTCTCTTTTAGAATTGTTCTTCATGGCTATTTGCAAAAAGAGTAAAAATTTCTTCAATATATTTGAGTAGAGTCATAATTTTATTTTAAAAAGCCATCATCATTACAAATATTTGCATTATTTCTGCTGTAGAATGAGTTGGAGTTTAATTTTATTTTTTTTTTTACAAGGACAGCCACTGTTTTGCCTGTATGGAACAGTTTTTAAAAGATTGCACAATTTTCCATTGCTAGTGCTTAAAAAAACTTGGCACCTGAGCCTTTATTTTAGGTTAGAGGAGAGCTTGTTTGGAAAANAAACACACTAAAAGTGAAGTCTTGGGATGCAACTTTTCAAGGGCTGATTTAGAGCATTGAACCCTCTCTTCTCCTGTGGCTATTGAGAGCACTGGGACATGTGGACATGTGCCCAACCATGTCCCTCATAACCACCTGCAGGAGCACTCGGGATGGTGGCCAGGTAAATACTAGTCTTGATGCCCAAAGAAATCCAGATGTCTCATCCTTCCAAAGCACTTCTTTTGTTACTCTGCAGAGATCTTTCTCATGCCTTTGGTCAGACACTGAGGCAGGAGAAGGAGAACAGGCTGCAGCTGAGGACTGACAGGCTGGGAGTATTTTACACTTGTATCTGCAAGGACAGCCTGTAACTGGATCTTTGCCGTTCAGTGAGGAGCCTATTTGTGCTAGACTCAACTGCATTCTTCTTTTGACTACTACTTACCTTATTTGACTATCACCTTATTTATTAACTTTATAGACGAAAGCTGAAAGTGTCCCACAGGAAACCTTTAGGAACCTGCAGTTTCTGTTACAGGAGAATTTATAGCTCAATAACACAGTGCTTTAAAAATTGACTAGTAAGAGAACCACACAGGCACCGGTTAATATATATTTGCAATGACCTTCGTGATTTTGTTCACAGCAACCATGGAGAAGGAAGCTCTTTTAAAGTGTGTGGTTTATATGTATAGTACCTTGGAATTAACATAGAATCAGCAGTTAGGTGAAATCAGTGTAAAGAAATATATGCAATATATCTCACATTAAACACAATTTCTGGCAGAGGTCTGGCAGAAGAAAGCACCAAATAATAACCTTTCTGTTCTGTGATATCTCCTAGCAATTCCTTGTTCCCAAATCCTCCAACAATACTGAAAATGAGAACTGTCTGCTAACATTAAATCAATGCGTTGGTTAATGGCTCATATTAACATCTCCATCAGGAAGCAATGGACCTTTAGCATTTCCCATAATTGCTATATATAGCTATTTTCTATACTAAGAATTGTATGTGCCCCCATTAGACTAGAAAACATTCCCTGCTTCTAAAAGTAGCACTACAGATCTTAAATGCAAACTGCATAAAACATGCCACTTCAAATCCAGTCAAATAACAGAGATCTAAAGTGGTTTTCATTCAGACAAGTTTTGAATTGCCTCTTTACAGAGGAGAAAAGACTTCTATAATGTTTATTTATTTCAGGCTGAATCCTTTGATCTGCCATCTCCCTCAAATCTGCTCCAATATGTGCTGCCATATGAAAGTTGAGAGAACTCTACTTGAGCAGAGTTTGGCCTCTGGTTTGTTACTGCTTTTCAGCAGCCCAGATGGTGACCTCTGGGGCCATCCTGAAAATGCACACCTCCTGCTGTTCCTCCAGAAAACAGCTGCTTGATGGACAGTGGAAAAGGTTCTTGCATTTATTTTGTGCAAGAAAAATTGCTGGAGACCTTTTTTTTTTCTAGAAGTGAGGCTGTTTATGTGCCCTTTGGAAGCCATCCATTGAAGTGCTGATGTCAACACTGAATTGCAGAGAGAAGAATCACATTAGACTTTTCTCAAGGCAATTGAGTGAATTGCCATAAATATGAGTTATCTGTTAATATTGTTGTTATTGCTGCCTGGCCTAATGACTGTGGCTTCTATCTCCAGTGCTGTCCAAAATATTAAGTTAAGGGAACAACATTTTACCCTTTGGACAATAAAAGTTGTTGCTAATAAATTTTTCGAGTCAGTTGATTCATTTCTATTACTGTCTTTTTTTGTTGTTGTTTGTTTGTTTGTTTTGTTTTACTTTGGGCTGATGTTTCTGACGCATTTCATTGACTCTGGAAAAATCAGCTATTTGAAATTAATGTATTTAATTTTCTGTAGTGACAATCATATTGTGGTTCCAGCTTCAAAATGAAATGGCAAAAGTTAAGAGTGTTTCTCTTTTAGAATTGTTCTTCATGGCTATTTGCAAAAAGAGTAAAAATTTCTTCAATATATTTGAGTAGAGTCATAATTTTATTTTAAAAAGCCATCATCATTACAAATATTTGCATTATTTCTGCTGTAGAATGAGTTGGAGTTTAATTTTATTTTTTTTTTTACAAGGACAGCCACTGTTTTGCCTGTATGGAACAGTTTTTAAAAGATTGCACAATTTTCCATTGCTAGTGCTTAAAAAAAAACGATCACAAAATGAAAGTGTTTCTTTAAAGATATTTTCTTAATTTTGCCATGTCTGGCATTTATTCTATTTTCCAGGTCAGTATAGAAACTGAGTTTGCTTTCAACCAATTTTTCTATATTAAAGCTATGGCTGTACATCTTAAAATTGATTCTATTTCTTCTTCCTGTTTTATTGTGATTTTTTTTTTGTGTATTGTTGTCAACTGAGAGCTGCCTGCTGAGACCACAACCTGACATTGCTAGATGCTATATGAATGGTTAAAGTAACCCCACTGTACACATTTACAGTAGCCAACCAGTCCCAGTGCATTTGGGGAGCCTCTTGCTGTGACTGTCCCCTGATGCACACAGCAGGAATTTATCCAGGGCACATGACTGTAGATTTTGGATGTGTAAAATACTGTAGTGAATTAGTGCAGAAGCACATGTCCTGACACAGCTTGTTGCATCAGAGGTACTAATTGGTCATCACCATTTGCCTGCAAGCATGGTGACTGATGTGGGCTCAATTTTGGCTCTTCCAAATAGGTAACCGTAAGCATTCATGTTGCCCATCTCTGAGATGAGGTCAGGTGCAGCTGTCAACACTATAACCATGCTGACATCTTTCAGTGTAAGGGAAGTGCACTACCTGCTTGATTAGGCCAGATAAGATGCTGGAGAGAGAAGCTCCTAAGACTCAGAAAGCTATTAACCCTCCAGGAGCAGGGACATGTGGCAGCAGCTATTTACTTGCCATACTTGAGATCAGACAGCATATAGTTACCTATGCTTGCAGTGAAGAAGTTCATAGTGCAGCTTTTGCTGAACCATCTCAGAGAGGGGTAGCAATCCAGCTCTGACATCCTGGAGCTCAGTGAGGCTAATTTACTGTTGCTCTCAGCAGGCTAAAATAAACCCAATCAAGATCTGTATAGCTAAAGCTCATTTTGTGTTTTGAGTATTTCTAATTTATTTTGTAGCCTTTACTACAGATGTGCCTTGAGTTGCTTGATTTAATTTGCTTGTGACATCCACCAGACACGTGAAACCCACCTGTGCTTATCAAATCAGTGCATTCACTGCCTTTGCATGTGAAAGGGGGACCACACAAAGATGTCTTTGTTTTCTCTTAAACAGAATATCTGAATTGGTGGGTTTTTTTGCTTTCTTCATGATCATCTTGCTTTGAGAGCACATATTTCAGTAATGCCCACAGCACTTCCTGTAGGTTACCTGACATTTCTTGAAGTTAAAAGTTTGAACTCATGTGACATTTGTATGGGGTAGTTGAGTATTTCTGCCTGGTGCTTACAGCTTTGATAGTATCTGAATTTTCTGCTTTTTAATTCCTTTGGGTGCATGAGTGTAGGATTTGCTGAGCAAGAAGGAAAGGAGGTAATCGATCACCATATACATGTGCTGCCCATCCCCCTGCTATGAGTACTTACATATTCCTGATAAAAGTAGAAGGCAGATTTAAGCATGTGGCATTTTTGGAAGTGAAGGGGTTTATTCTTGACCTGCAAATTAGTGGTTTTGCTTCCATTTCCCTAAGGCCTTAATAGTCTCATGATTCTGCGAGAAGATAGTACTTATTTAGTGGGGTTACGATACGATTTGCAGGGCAGGCAGTTCTGCTGATTGTGTAGACAGTAAGTTTGGATGGTGGTGGGAGGCACTGCTGGAGTGGACCCTCTGGAGCTTCAGAAATGGAGAGCAGCTGTCTTCTGAAAAGCTATCTCAGGCATACTCAGACAGGCACGCAGTGTACAGTCTGCTTCTGAGATATCAATACATGCTGAAAAAGGTGGAAGATGGAGTGCAATAGGATGTGGTTCCTCTTCTTGCCCATTCTTGCTCTGGAAACATGGTCCCGGAGTTGGAGAGACACTTCTGTTGTTGTAGATTGCAATTGTGTGTCTACCAAGCAAATTATGCAAATGAACACAATATTTACATCTAGAATGAAGCATAATTACCTCCTGCTCTTGCTATGTCCTGCACATCTATAATACTGGGAATTCGGCCCTTGGGGATTTTAGTCTTAAGAACAGTATTCTACCTCTTACTAATATTCATGGGCTTTTGTTGTTTTATCTGGACATCCTGACTCTCCTTTCCAGCTTGTTTGGAACCTCTGGTTCTTGTGAAATGTATGTGGGGACTGGTGTTCTCAGATAACTTGCTCCTGACGTTTGGAATGAAATAGCAAAGCAGCTGATTCAGCTCTTAAAAATAGAAGTTCACTTTCATAACAGCTATTGCTGATCCAGTAATATCATGGATGCATCATTGGCTTCCAGAGGAGCAAAGCAGAAGGTTGCTCCATTAAATTATGCATAAAAAATGCAAAGAGATTTCCTCCCCCACCCCACCTGTTACAGAACAGCAGGCTGCTTCTCTCCTCTTCAGCAAGCTCTGCATACAAGTTTTGCCTAGGCTTGGAATGTCAGTCCCACAGAAATTTTCAGCCATTCATCCCTTGGACTCTCTCTTTGCAATTTTTGTTGTACTTGCCTCTAAATGAATGGTAGAAACATGAACAACACAGTAAAGAAAGAGGCCTTCTGGAACTTTTTTACTGCTTCATGAGTGTGATTACACGCAAGTTTGATGTGTCAGATGCAGTAGAGGAATGGGAGACCCTGCTGCTCTCCAGATATATTTAGCTCAGGCTCAGGGAGAACCTCTGGCTGGGTTCTCAAGAGGTTCAAAGTCAGCTTTAAGCCAAGTGGCTTTCTGAGCTGACCCAGAAACCCTTTCCTGTGACTTGAATAAAATCTGTAAAGGGAGCTGGTTTTATCTTGATGTATTGATCTCTGAAATGCATACAGATTAGGAGAAACCAGAGAGGGGCAGGGAGTGCCATTGGGCATCAAGGTCTGGAGTTTTAAAGATATTTTGGAGCATTTAGATGTCAGCTGAAAGTCTTGAAAGCTTTAGGGCACAGTTTTCCCAAGTTTTGCAGATGGATTTTTTTTACATAATTATAGATATCTCTATCTGACCAAATGTCTAGACCCTATTTATGATGACAGGAGAGAAACTGGTACTTTTAGAGAAAGACTTGTCTCATTGCAAAACAGATGAGGTGAGAAACAGATCATCTAGTATCAATGCCCACTTCTCTCTTACCAACTGTGAAGGGAGCTTTCATGACTAGATGATGTTTAGAGACATCTAATGTAGGTTAATGTAAGTTAAGGGTCCCACATTAGGTACTGAAATAACATCAGATATCAGGATCTTGATGAGCTGAGTCTGCCCTTGGACTTTCTCTGAAGCAAGTGGGAAGATACTGAGAAAGAGGATGGGCAAATAGGCCAGTCTGGAAGAGTAAAGAAAGAAATGTGTGTACTGACAGATGGTGTCTCTGCTTCAACAGAGCATAACTATGAGCTCTCAATATACTTTCTGGACCCTAAGTGAGTGAGTCCTGAGAAGTCCCATCTGCAGCTGGTGTTTACCAGGGCACCCAACTCAACCAGGACACAGAGAGGTGCAGCAACTGCATTTCCATAACACCCAGGACAGAGGATTATCCCCCAATCCTCTTAAGAGCACCCTGAATGACTTCTGATGAGGTCACATAGAATCGGATGGTTTTAAAGATGTAGATAAACTTAAGAGAGCTAATGAGAGAGGGAATTAAAATCAGATCCACCTCAACTCCCACTACCATAGTGTTCTATATGAAAAATGGGAATAGTTTCACTGTTGATAGCCTTTAACATTTTGCTCCTGCAAATCATAAATTCTTAAGAATGGGGATTATCTCTTGCCACTTGCCTGTACAATAAGAGTTTAATTGCAGCAGGAGCCTGTGGATTTTCGAGTAACTTAAATAACAGAGTATTTGATTTACTTGCTTATAAGGAAACA
Organism: Ceyx cyanopectus; assembly: GCA_013401355.1. NCBI lineage: Eukaryota > Metazoa > Chordata > Aves > Coraciiformes > Alcedinidae > Ceyx > Ceyx cyanopectus. The sequence continues at coordinate 387,424 of VYZU01067092.1, forward strand.
GCCCATCTGATTCTGTTCTAGAATTTAAAAAGACTATGTACTCTATACCCTGCTCACAACAATAATGACAATAAAAATTCCCAAATGTACCATATAAAATGGTTAGATTTATGAGACTGTCTGGTTCTTTTTGGACTCGGTTTTCACAGATGTTCTGACAATAAGTCAACCCCACTCTTCCCCCACTCTTGCCAAACCTTAACAAACATTACTGTGTTGTAGCTGCAGTTTCTTAGATATGTAGCCATAAAATTACCATTCCAGGCAATATGGTTTTTATTAACTTTTTTTTTTTTTAAAGCCATAAGATCAGAGTTTCAGTTTTTCTCACTTTTAGCCAAAGAGCTCGTATCTTTTGAAGAGGTAGAATATGTAATGCTTATTTCAAAGACACAGTCTCTGCCTATGGAGTTCAGGATATGTAGAAGGTCCAAAAGAAGCTAATAAAAATCAAAACTTAAAAAGTTAATGGATTTAAAGGGAGGCATATACAAATGCAGACAGAAAAGGGCAATTTTAGAATGAAGTAATAATTCCTTCAAATGGGACTAAAACTCTGGGCCTCAATAAGATGAGAGAAAGAGCACTTCATGAGGAACTGAGATTCAGCCTTGGACACCAAGGGATGAGTTAGCAGAGTCTCACGTGATACTACTTCCAGTTACCAGCAGAAGCTGGCTAGAGTTTTCTCTTGGTCCTCCCATCATCTTGGTTTTGATCTGCTCAAACTGTAGCATGGTGCAGAAATGCTCAGTCCTTTGGAGATGGGTGAAATTCTGGGCACAATTTCAGTGTCATGACTCTAAAATAATGCAAGATTATTAAAGAATTTGAGTTTGGATGCAGACATCAAGGCAGGGCTTGGCACATTTTCCAAGGTTGCAGGTTTGTGCCATTGGGCACTGTTTTCAGTCCCACTTCTCACTGTCTTTGCAGACCATTTTTTAGCTAATAACACAATCATAACACCTTTTCCTTTGCTAAGAATTTGATGCCACTGGACTTCCTCAGCTCAGATGACACCCTGAAAAATTTATCTTGCACTTATGAAAAGTATACCATAGCTTGGCAAATCAACAAGACAGGTTGGATCACACAGCTGGAAGGCACACTTAGGAGGTAACTGGACACATGAGGGATTTGGGGGTTGAAGTACATTTGCAAACTGTCTTGAGAATTGGGTGAATCAGCAGGAGGTGTTTTCTTGTTATGTAAACAGCTACCACCTTATCTTTACTGTAAACCTTGTCCTCTCAATGTTGTAACATTGAACGCAGCGAGACTCAATTTTCTCATTTGATTACCTGTCTCTGCTTAGTAGGAACTATGGAATTCCACGAACTAATGCAAATACATTAAAAAGCTAATTAGCTGGAACTGTTATGCTTGAAAAAAATGTAGGTTGCCATATGCACATGGCGTCAAATAACCACTTTGGTTTCTATTATGATGATGGCTTTGTATTAACAGCAGTTGCAGACTGGCAGACAAATAAAGATTGCAAATGCAGCTTTAATCGATGAAATAGTTAATCTGGAAATTAGGATTCTGTCTCTCTGCAATTTTTAGTCACACATGGTAAGTTTCTAGCTCTTGAAGTACATTTTGCAGATTTTCTGCTGTGCATAATTTAATATGGTTCTCTAAGCACCTGCCTCACAGCCTTGTGCTCCCCACA
>VYZU01067093.1:0-14420 GCA_013401355.1 Ceyx cyanopectus
TTTCTCATATGGGATGGTGATTCTTCGCATTCTCTCTTTATGTGCCTACTTGAGTAAAACCTGTTTTCAAGAAATACACAAACACTCTTTTGCTGTTGTGGGTCTGCAGTCTTCCTGCAGTGGAGCAGTTGAACTCAGCCTTGTTGAACTTTACAGTAAACTGTTTATGGCACAGCTGCTGCCTCAAGGAGAGTCCGACTCCTGCTTTGACATCTGCTCTCTGGCTGCACTGCTCTGACTTGTGCAGTATTGCATATTTAACCTCTCTATATTTTTTTCAAGTGGAGTTTAGTCGGTCTCCCTGGGAAGACAATGCTCCTGAATGTACATAGCTCATTTCTACAGTGGTCATGGCAGTGTAATGTGAGCACTGCAGAGGTGAGCAAGCTCCAAATAAACAGACAAGCTCCCAACCACTGACACCTCTCTGGCCCCTCGACCTCTTCTCCCAGCCTGGTTCCACCCTGCACAGAGGTGCTTTATTGATATCCATCCATGTTCGTGTGGTGGGTTTGGTGTATGGAAGGTTATGCTTCTGACTCGGGGAGACTTGGAGACTGCTGCCTGTTATGAATCCTTCTGCTCCAAGCAGCAAGAACTCATTGGAAGCCCTGAGCTATTGCTTCTGTTGTGGTAAGATACTGTCACTCAGTGGACTGGGAAATACTACAGCTCTGTGCTAAACAACGGCTTTCACATAGTTGAGATCAATGATTACTTGCTGTGGTGTGATGCAGCCTGCTCGCGGTGGTTGTACAAACTCAACAAGAGCTGGAGTGGCTCCAGCAAGATCCCACCCTGATAAATCTGTGAACTGGTACTGATTAAAAGGTAGGATGGTGAGATTTTTATCAGAGTGGGCTGGCAGAAAAACAGGTTCTCTGCCTATTGCTAAAGGGAAAGATGTTAGGGAAAATCTCACAGTTGCTAGGACAGAGCAGAGGCTTTGGGAAATAACACGTGGAGCAACTTCCTGCCCCATCTACCTCCCAGGCCTTTGCCTTTGAAAGTGGAGGCAAGAAAATGCAGGAGGAAAGCTGCACTGGGAGTTTTCATGCTGGAATGTGAGGAGTGGCTTCTCCTGGTGAAAGTATCAAGCAGTGCAGTTTTGAATGCTGGATGGACTTGGGAGGTGTCTATGAAGATGGGGGGCATCACCACAGTTGTCCTCCAGTTGAAAAACTTCATGCTCTAGACTAGCAGGCTGGCCTGAGCTGTGGTGAAGCAGGAGCATCCCAAATTTCTCTGGAAGGGGAGGATGTGCTGAGGACAAGAGACAAATTGGTCTTTTTGTACTTGGGAGATACAAAATGCCTATAGTTCACAGTATGGAGATCCATAGGACTGAATATATCTCTCTAATGCTACTCTCAGCATAGTCCTCCTTGTGCCCTTTGGGAACTGGATAATTCTGGAACTTTTTTTTTTTTTTTGTAGAAAGAAGGGTTTTTTTGTCCTAATTCTAAGAAAATCTCATTGTGTTGGTCTGTGTGGCATTATCTGACCTCACTGCTGTTGTCTGTCTAATGTGTGATAGTGAACATTCCTCTTCATGCTATCTAGCCGTATTAATCATAGAGAAGGAAAGGAAGGAATCTGATAAACAAAAGCTAAAATTTTCATTTAGGGATTGTGTATTCATTCTATCTGTGGTAAACACATGTATTTTGTGGTGTCATTCATTCACCTGTAAGTGATTTTATTAATACCCTTCAATATTGCACTATAACAAAAGCAAACCTGATTAGGACAGCTTAATCCCACCCATGCATTCTCTCACTGTGCGGGATACCTGGATACAAACTGAGCCCTCAAGGAGAACTAGATCATCTGAGGGAGCTGGCAGAAGTGCTCACCAAACCACTTTCTATCACTTATCAGCTGTCCTGCCTAACCAGGGAGGTCCCAATTGACTGGAGGTTAGAAAATGTGGAACCCATCTATAAGAGCCAGAAGGCAGATCTGGGGAACTGCAGGCTTGTCAGTCTGACCTCAGTACTGTGGAAGATAATGGAGAAGATCATCTTGGGTGCCATCATGAGGCACACATACAGCACAACCAGGTGATCAGGTACAGTCAGCATGGGTTTATTAAAGGCAGGTCCTGCTTGACTAACCTGATCTCCTTCTCTGACAAGGTGACCCGCTTAGTGGATGAGGGAAGGGTTGTGGATGTTGTCTGTGTAAACTTTAGTAAAGCTTTGGCACCATTTCCAACAGTATTTGACTGGAGAAAGAGACTGTCTAGGGCTTGGAAAGATGTACTCTTTAATGGGCTGGATGGCTGGGCTCAAAGAGTGGTGGGGAACGGATTTAAATGCAGTTAAACCATCTCAGTGACCTGTCAGAATCCTCAATATCCCAAAAGCTTACAATGCCAGAGACTTGTTTAAGAAAAGGGTTATGAGCAATGGAATAAATTAATAGATTTAGTTTATTGAAAATATATATTGAGCTACTGCCTTCTGGTTTTTCACTTTGGCCAAGAGCATTAAACAATCTATTAAATAATAACAGATGATAACAGTTTAGAAGTTTAGCTGTAATACTTTCTATATGGCTTTGGGAGCAAAAAAAATTCAAGTGTAATTCCAAAATATCTACATAAGGGATTTTCTTAGTGCTTGTTTAAGGCCATGTCTGCATCAGAAAGATAAATAATGTAAGGCATTAATTTAAATTTAACAGTAGTTCTGAGAGGTTTCTCTGTAGACAACTTCATTCCAAAACGAGAACTTTTATTCTCTGGTGAACTTGTCACTGTAGAAGTTGATTGCATAAGAAAAGTTCCTTTACACCAAGAGGAAAAGTTTTTTAGGGCAAATTCTGCTAGTAAAATGTTATCATTTCAGTTATCTGTTATGAGTAGTAAGATCCTTGCAAGAAGCCAAGCTTTTAGTGTGATTCAGCTACACTGCTTCCCACAGGGAGAACTGTAATTATGGAGTCCCAGGTTTGGGGGATTATAGGAAAAGGAGCCCTGCGCCACCATCTTCTGGTAAAATCAAGGAATGGACAGTACAAATTCTGTCTCATTTTGAAACCAGAAAGAACAGTATCTTTCTGTCTTGATATTAGTGGGGATTTTGATTTTCTTAAGTATGAGTTTGAGGGTTTGTGAAATGTTGTACTTGAATTGACTGCTCTCACTCAGAAGTAAGGGTTGGGTGTTATGGTAGGTATTTCATATACAGCTCAGTAGTAGAGAAGGAGACAAATTAAATATTAAAAAATATTGGGAAAGAAAAGTAGGCAAATCAGGTAGGAACACTGTGCCACTGTCTAAATCTCTGCATCATGCACATGTGGGTTAGAGCATGTAAATCTGATCCTGTAATAACAGGATAAATAAGAACTGGAAAATTTTATTATAAGGTGACAAGGTTAATCAAACGTCTAAAACAGGCCCTGTTTGAGGTGACAGACCTTCAGCTTGGAAAAGAGAGAATTATAGAGCACAAAGAAAGCAAAAATTATTTGTGGCACAATGTTTACCATTACATCTAATGCCAGAGCTACAGATCATCACATGAAGCATGTAGAAGACACATCCAAAGCCAATAAAAAGAGGTGGTTCTACAAACAGCAGTGTATGTGGAGTGGCACATTGCAGAGTTATCCTGCAACTCCAAAGGTGTGCCAGCCCAGTATGTCTTCCTCATGTCTTCCTGACACAGACAAATTTCAGATTAAAATATTGCACATTTTTAAAGGCACATCTTCATTCACAATGCAGTCAATAAAACAAAAGCTTGCTGGCTAGATAGTCAATATTTTGGTTTTCTATTTCATGTCATGTCTGATATAAATTTCACAAGAGTACCCACTGTAAAGGAACCCTTCTTTCTGAGAGGAAAGTGGTGGCACCACTGGAGGAGTGAGGAAGGGTAGAACCTGAGTTTGAAGGGAGGGCTTCTGGATGGGAGCACACAAGCAGTGGCCCTGGGAACAAAGACTTGCAGAAGAGAGTAATGGTTTTCCTTCACCTTATGTGCATCTTTTAGAGGACTGTAGATTTTTTATTTTTTTTTTCTCCACACAGGGAAGAAGGGATTATTTTTGTGTTTAAAAATCTGTGAAGAAGATAAAGGATAAAGAAACTTGCACTTGTTCTTTATGCATCTTCTCCTCATACTCCTCTGCACAGCAGACCTGAGCTGAGAGCACTTTCTGGGAAGTGTTTACCTCCAGCACAAAGAGACTGCATAAAAGTTCTTGACTTTTCATCCATCTTTTGCAATGCCAAGTCTTCTCATTGAGGGAAGATGTGAACTAATATAATAGGAAAAGTGAGAAATTAGGTGTATTTACTGAGGTGCAGCAGACTATTATGAGCTGTAGAAAGCAGTGTGTTGTGTCCTTCTCCCACTACATAGGCACTGTTCCAAGATAAATCTAACCTATAAACAGGTACCTTCTATCTTAGAAACTTGTATCTGCTTGGGCAAAGTTAATGCTTCATACTATCTCTCTGTAACTGTAGCTTTTGAACTGAGTGTAAAGCAGTGGAAACTGAGGTCAGCTGCATTTCTTTGGTAAGCAAACCACTTTCAATCCAAAGCATACAATTAATGACCGGGCAAAGATGCATTTCATCATCTTCTAGTTCTGTAATTCACTGTTCAGACTTTGAAAACCCCTTCTAAGGTGCTCCTGCAGGACTCTAAGGCTCAGTGTCTCACTTAAAATCAGGCAATAATTTAAGTTTGAAGGTCTGCTGGACTGCTCTATTGGAGAGCCATGACATACAGGTGTATAGCCTGCCTGCTTTATCAAGGTGGATTCTAGATCATGATGCTTCCCAGTCACTATTACTTCATCTAGAAAATGTCTTTTATATCCCATGCTTTTACAGAGGCTTACTGGATTTTCTAAGTGAATATTTGCTCTGATTTTATCACAGTAGGTTTTATTAGGTAACTAGAGTAAAGCATAGATGAAGGAGCTTTATGCTTTTAGAAATTGATTTTTAGAGTTCTCTCCTCCACTGGTACATATTAATGAATGACACAGGGTTTTGGTTGAATTATATGATGATGTGAAACATTTAGTGTGGTTATAAAATCTTATAAAACAGTTCCAGCATTTACCAAACCTGCTCTTTGTCTATCTTGTACTGCTAAATCACTTACAGTCTAAGTGTTAAACTGTCTGCAAGCTCTTTCTGGAGAGGATGTAAACTAAAAGCTACTGATGATAAAAAATGGAGATACATCATTATTAAAAGAGAATATATAATAAAATGGGATTTTTTTCATAAGTAAATATAAGGATGATTAAAATATTCATGGTAGCTAGTGAAAAAATGGAGTCACATGAACTGTGAAAATGGAGAAAGTGTGACTCATAGCCTTGCCTTCCAAAGGAAATGGCATCAAATTTTCATATTATAGCCATTTGCCTTCTTTTAACTACCCTCCATAACATTTCAGGTTATTGGCAAATTTCAGTCAGGCTTAACAGAGAGGTAGGAGTGCAGTTAAAAAAGAAAAGTTAATGAATGCTTGTACTATGAAACATTCATTTGTGAAGTGAATCAGTACATTGACAGTGTGCTCTTAATCTACATTAGACCAGAACAGAGGGATAGGCTCAAATTTTTGATATCATTCATTTTTTCAGACCAGTTTGTTAGCTGGATGCTACTGAAGATGATGATAGGATAGTTTGGATATAGAGGAGCTGGCTATACCATAGTAGTTCAAGATCAGGTAAAGACAAGTGTCTCTACCTCACCACTGCTTGCTGGAAGGAGTCTACACCTAACTATAAATAAAATAATAAAATAGTAAAAATGGTATATTATGTTCTGATGACAGATTCTCTGAAAGGGTTAATGTCTCTCAGCTAGGTATATACAGTCTAATCAAATGATTTCATTGACTTTTAACATTTTTTTCCCCTTTCTTTTAGAATTGACAGTGATTCTCAGGTTTTTCAACAAAATCTTGGTAAATAAACTTAGCATATTTTTACATCACTTCAGATCAGGATGATAGAATTATTAAAATATCATTTTAATTTGTTTTTAGAAAAAATGATCTAAAACAATGGAATATATAACCTACTATATGTGTAATTCTAAGATCTTAAAAGAGTGTTTTGATAGTATTGTTATCTTATGAAAACATCGACATTAATTTATTATTTTTTTTTTGGTCTAAATTTTGCCTGATAGAAAAGCTTTTCTGAAAACTTAAAACTGTATAAAGTATTTTCTTTTCAGCCACGGGAGGATATGCTGTTGATTCTATTTCATACCAGTTCCTAAGACCATAAACATGAATTGATAATTTGGAAATATGTAATTGTGTCTCTGTACATGAAGAGACAGTTTTGCTGANGGTAAATTCACATTTCTCATAAGTAGTTTTTATATTTAGTTTGATTGTTAAACAGAAGATCCACAGAAGCAACAGAAGGTTACTTGAAACAGACCAGAATCAGTGAGGTTGATAAATATACCTTGGATAGAAAGTGAAGAAAATAGCAAGGAATAATGAGCAAAGTAGAAAGAATTGATTCTCAGCAGTGGTTATGGGTTTTAAGGTGAAATATACTACAGCATCTCATTGTGAAGTGTGAGGTGTGAGATTCTGGTACCAGACTGAGACTGAGGGTCCAAAACTGTCCACTACATCCCAGAGAGGGACATTGGCAGTGTATTGTCATTGTAAGGACAAATGTTCAGTCTTTAGGAAATAGAATTAATACTCGATGCAACAATGGCTGTGCTCACTGGGTGCTGTTCTTTGTTCCCTGCAGCCAGGCCAGGGCAAGGGATGGCCTTCCCATGAAGTCCAAGTGTTTGGCTGCAGGGATGAAGGGTACATCTATGGTTCTCCTGCCAGGCACCCCCAGCAGCAGCCTTCTCCTGTCAATTCACAAGCATAGGAGCAGCAGGACAGACTCCACCCTGCTCCCTCTCATTCACACCACCCAGCACTGTTCACTTGTGTTCAACCATGACACTGAGCTGGACAAACTGTCCAGAACATCTGCTGTTGTTGCTGCTTGCTGTGCATCCTTGCTGACAAGATTTATTTGATCTAACTAATGATTAATAGGAGTGTTCTGCCTAATCTTGTTCAATGGTGCTGAAGACAAGACGGAGCAGACAAGACCAGAAAGACCCAGTAAGATCCTTTCTGTAGGACTGTAAGTACTTTTTTAGTTTTCCCTTGGATCTTTTGGACTTTTTGTTTTGGGGGATTATATTGTTTCCTGGGAAGGGCTCCTTCCATGTGTTATCAAAAGGAAATACCAGTTATGAAAAAAATGGAAACACACCAAAAACCAGCAAGGACTAGCTTCTAGTGAAGAAGATACTTCATATAATTAAACAAAGTTTTATTTTAGAAACAATAGACATGCCTATAAACTTTTCTACCACAGTGATCCAATATTTTATTTCTGAAGAAGCTGTAAAAGTATTTTGTAATTTTTGTTCTACACAATAGGATCTGTATTTATAACACATGTTTGGTTAACATGGATTTAATTGTCTAGTTATTCAATTAATTGAGGAAAACAAATGTTTTCTAGTGCAGTAACCACTCTGCAGTACTGAGTACAAAATCAACTTTTACTGATTACTCTGGGGAAAAAGGTCATAAGCCTCCAGGTATTTGCAAAGTTAAAAAAAAAATAAATTAGTGCTGCCCTCTTTTTAAAAAATTTATACAATCAAAATGACCTCTTTTAATAGAGGTATTAGGAGGCATATTTTTTTCTGGGGATCACTGGTGTGCATCAATTCTGTGAAACACAGGAGTGTGGGATCCTGGAGAACAGGTGTGCTTTGAGAGCCTCATTTTATGTGGCTGGAGCAAACAGAATGAAGAAATTAATTTCCATGACATGTTTTGTGTGTCTTTTTTTTCTATCCAGAATCAGTTACAAGGACAATGAAGCAGAGCTTCTGCTTGTGTTTATTGCTGGCTGCTTTGTGTGCTGTTACCCAGTGTCGGCATCCTCGCTACCACAACAAGCAGGATGATCCTAAAGGGCCATATTACCCAGAATGCAGCTCTGCCAGGGAAGGAATTTTTCCAGTTAAGAACAAAACCTTCACCAAACTGGTTGCCAGCAATGCCGACTTTGCCTTTTCATTTTATAAGCTGGTCGCATCCGAAGCAACGGAGCAAAATATTTTCTTTTCACCCATAAGCATCTCTGCTTCCTTTGCAATGCTGGCACTTGGTGCCAAGTCAGCAACACTGATGCAGATTCTGGAAGGTCTTGCCTTTAACCTGAAAAAGACTCAGGAACAGGAAATCCATGAAGGTTTTTGCCAGCTCCTCCACATGCTGAACCGTTCAGACAGCGAGCTCCAGCTGATCCTGGGCAATGCCCTTTTTATAGAAGAGACACTAAAACCACTACAAAAGTTCTTGGATGATGTTGAAAGCTTTTATGTATCTGAAGTGTTTTCTACTCACTTTAACATCTCCTCCGATGCTGAGAATCAGATCAACAGTTATATTGAGGAAAAGACAAATGGAAAAATTGTTAAACTGGTGGAAAATCTCGATCCTCTCACTGCAATGGTTCTTGTTAACTATGTCTTCTTTAAAGGTAAGAAAAATCAAAGGGTGTGAAGGTTGTAACTTAGATTTTTACTGCTTATTGCAGGGAATGAAAACCTAAGAGAAAGAAACTGTAGTTTAAATAATTGAAATTGAGGAAAGCATATTCCGGATCTGGAAAATACTGTTATAACACTATATATATATTTTTACCAAATACATAAATGTGTCCTCACCTGGTTGAGTGAAAGACTATATTTTTAAGAAATATTTTTGTTGGGTTTGGTTTCAAGTGATTATAGATGCATGCTCTAGTGAAAGATTATGTTTTCAGTATGTAATTGTCTTTAAGCACCTGAAATTTTTTTTAAAAAAGCAAAAGAAAACCAAAAACCAAAACCCACCAAAAAAACCACCACACACAGAAAAAGCTGCAACATAAAATACCTGAGGACGTAGTACTTCAAAAAGATATTTGCTATAGTGAAAGAAATGCTGTGGGACAATATACTGTTTTATTCACTGTGACCATTCCTCTTTGTATTCCACTGAATTATTTTTCTTTTTGTCATAAGGCCATTGGGAGAAACCCTTCAGTACTTCATATACAAAACAAGAGGATTTTTTTGTGGATCAGAAAATGTCTGTAAAAGTTGACATGATGTATCGAAAGGGTTACTACAGAAATTTCTTTGATAAAGAACTGTCTTGTTGGCTGATTCAGATACCTTACAATGGAAATGCTGCAGCATTATTTGTTTTGCCTGATGAAGGCAAGATGAAGCAGGTAGAAGATGCTCTCTTGAAAAAGACTGTATCTAAATGGGAAAAGTTCCTCCAGGAAAGGTAAGTGTTTGCCTAGTAGTAAATCTGTTTGTGCCACAGTTGGTATAGTTGTGTCTTCCACTTCACACCTTGAATCCGACTGTGGAGGCACAGGATAGCATGGGATCATTCTTTTCCAACCCTCCATGTCAGATGATAACTGATCTGGTCATAAGTGCTATATGAACCCCGAGAGCAGATTTCAACATTTAGAAAAAGAAATGTGAAATGTCCCTCTACTGAAGCCACTGACAAATGTAATCTAGATGACAATTTGTCCCTGTTTGTGTTATTTGTTACAGAAAAATACATCTACACATTCCAAAATTTTCTATATCTGGTACCTATGATGTGAAAAAGATAGCCAAGCAAGTGGGTATGATTGATCTGTTCACTGAACAAGCTGATCTATCTGGGATTACTGGGGAGCCTGGACTGATGGTTTCAAAAGTAAGTCAGCATGTGAAATACAGCAACCACTGCATTTGTCTGTTCCCAGAAGCCTGATATTAATACCCCATGAAAAGCTTATCCCAGACTCTCTGAAGCAGCACTCAATAATCAACAGCTGCCAGTCTGGAGGCAAAGCAAACCCTATCTTTCCTAAACCTGAAGCCAAACATGTTTACGAGGGGTTATACATACACGGTTTGAGGACAAGGAAGAAGGCATGTGTATAATTAAATGTTCTTTTAGCTACTAAACAAATCATCTAAAGGTAGCATATTAACTTTGGTAAGATTTCCTTTAATTCTGCCTACAGAGGGCAAAGGGCTGTTATTCCTGCCCTTCTGGTGCTCTCAAAAAGTTATTTTATTCAGCTAGATGATAGGGTAAATTCACAATAATACACGAAGCTGCCAAAGGCAAAACTAAGTCTAGGCTAAATTACCAGGTTTCTTTGAATCCAGAATTTGTTGTCATCAGTCATCTTGAATGCTCTTTGGCTGTTTGCTGTTTAAGGGTTACTATCTGCACACACAGTGAAGGAGTCTGGCAGGAGTGGCTGATGGCTGAGGGCACTGTGAGGGGAAGGACAGCAGCTGGTGATGAACTTCCCAAAGGCTGGTGCTGCCAGGTCTTGCCCCCAGTCAGGGCTCCCTCTGAGAGAGAGGAATGTGTCAGGCTGCTTTGATCTTGCCAGGTTGTCAGACAGAGGTTGTTTTGCTTTATGTCCTTGCAGGCGATCCACAGAGCCATACTGAACATTCATGAGAATGGCACTGAAGCAGCAGGGGCCACGGTGCAGGAGATGACCTGGAGATCTGGAGATTTTCTTCGTCTACCTCGAGTCAGATTCAACAGGCCCTTTCTTCTGCTGATTCTCGATAAATACACCCGCACCATCCTTTTCATAGGGAAAATTGTAAACCCTCTGAAAAATGACTGATTAACCAGAGGACATGCACTTGTGCACATTGTGGGCTAAATTCCTGTGACCCAGCAAAACATTTATGAGCTCATACTGCTGCGTCCTAGAGCTCATCTTTCAGCCATTATCCTTGTGTACACTATGAATCTCTTAAAGCACAACTATTTTGCCTTGTTCAGAAGTCACTGGTATTTCCCTCAGTCTACAGATGGGTAGAGCTTGTAGTGTCAGTGAAATGCAAGTCACTTTTCACTAGTTTTGTAAGAAGCTTTTCCTGCCATGCTCCTGTGGGCTATTTGAGATGGCTGAAAGTCTCTGAATGATGTAGCTACTGCTGTCTACACTCATTATGTATGTACAGGAGAGCAGGAGAAGGGAAACAAGGAAAAAAAGGTGAGATGTGTAATCCACTAACTTGCGATGACTAGGTTTAAATGCAGATTCCCTTAATATTGGAGTGAAACTACATTAACTGCTTTGTTTATTAACCAAATATTGTGTGAAGCTGTAAGATTAGTGACTGGGACACTGAAGGACACACCAGTTTAAAGGGTGATGAGTGCAGCCATTTTAGCTTGCCTCCCTCAGTCTCCTTCTCATTGGAAGCCCCCCTCGTGCATATGAGAAGGTTGTTTTTGCTTTACAAATAATGTTTATTCTGCTAAGGAGGAAGCCATAGCAGTAAAAAGACTCCTCTCTTGCTAATATTGCCATTGCTCTACCAAGTGTGGTAGAGCAGTCATGGCATAGTTTCTTTTTTTATGGATTTGTTGTCATTGTAATTTCTCTTTTCTCCTACTGATACATCCTTCATTATCACATTTCCCAGCTAGACTTGTCAGACTATAGTAGAAAAGAGGAGGAAAGAAAAATTACAATGCCAGAGAGTTTTTATCTTCTCAGTAGGAATAGCAGAGCTTTTCTAGGGACTGTTAACCTGCTTTAAGCTATCGTAGACACACATACAAAATGCAGGTAATATTTGAGGAGTCCCTTTTCTAAATGTTAACAGTGGATTACAGTTATAGAGTAAAAAATACACTGTGAATTAACACTTGTGCCTTTTCACTTAAGGTTTCTTAAGTGTAACTTATTGCTGTTGTTCATGTATAGTGTCTCAACTGACAGGATTTTAACATGCCATCTGCACTAGATAGTTGAAGAGTTATGAAATGACAGAAACACAAATCAGTAAATATTTAAATATTTTATTACTTTTTCTTTAGTGTTTAAAATCTACATGTTTAGTATGCCTTATTAAAACATAGAAAGCCAATGAAAGAACTTATATTACAGACTGTTAAATCTTTTACTATAGAATATGTCAAGCTTGTAGAAAAAAAAAGTAAAAAATATATATACTTTAGTGTCTTAAAATGTCTGTGAAAAGTATAACTCAAATTATGGTGAACATTTCTGAAATATACTTACCTTGTTTGGTTTGGGGATCTTTGTTTTCTTTGACATTAAATGAATGCTTTCATATTAGTAAATTCTAGATGTAAATATATAAATAAGGAATATAAAAACCTTTCGATCTCTGTCTGCCAGCCAGGTAACATTTGACATTCACCTTCAGAGCCCTCTTCAAAATCAGGTAAAGCAATAACAAAAGGTTCTTACTCAAACTGTTTAGTCTGCTTGATATTTAGTTACAAATAGTTGGCTTCATACCTCTAAAGATATAAGGACTTTGTCTTGGTGACCTGATTCTATATAAGATCATTTAAATTTTTGGCAAAATCTCAGGACTTTTTCAGGACAGTTCCAAAGTCCAGTTTTGCAATGACAAATACCTGTGGGTGAGTAACGACAGAATTTGTGTTTGTTGTTCCTCACAGACCTCAGATCAATAGTCTCTGTTAGTAGAAAAGAAAAAAAATCTAAACAATATTTTGCCAATCAGATCTCACTGTGTTGGTTAACTCATTTGAAAGTGGGTAGAGAAAAAACAAGCTGAAATAAGTACTGGATAGCCAAAAAAAGTCATGTTGGTAGGGAACCATCTTCAAATGGAAACAAGAGCCACACATGTGTGTCTTGACTTGGTTCTCATTCTATTTTGACAAAAATCAGGCAATGCTTGTCACTGGAAATGTGCCATAGACAGCAAATGTATGTGGTAAATAGTGAGTACAAGGATAGCAGTACTCCCCCAAAGCTTTCATCCTTAAGGTTGTCACAAATCCAGTGACAAAAATCCACAAAGCCTGTCACTGCTTCAGGGATCCGAGTCTTGCACGTGGCTTTCTAGGTGCTGTCTTGACCCTACAAGCTGGACAGGAGTTGGCAGAAAAAGGCTATTGGTGAGTCTCCCTTGGCAGCTGGATCATCCCACTGAGAAAGGCTCAGCACCCAAGGCCAATGTCATGCAGCTTTCCTTCCAGTGACTGCACAAAAGCAGGCAGAGATGGAGGTGATCTAGTGCACTAATCCTCAAATCTGACAGTGATGTTAAATAAAGCAGAGCATGACAGCAGTAATACCACTACCAAACTGCTGCTGAATCAGAGGCATGTAAGCAGATCCCCTGTGATCAATTAATTCTCATAGACAATGCCAGACCAACGGGAAACTCATCTTTTTTTATGGCTAAAATTTTTTAGAAATGGTTTTAATGTCAGATGAGGAAGACAAATGTTGTTATAACCTGAAAAGCAATAGCTAGCAAAGCTCTCAATGGGATGAATTTAGGAGTTGTTTGTGGCTTGGTACCCAGTTATGCAATCTATTTACAATTAGATTGAGAAACCTCAAATTGTCTTGACTTCTTCTTTAACCATGACTGCATGCAGTGCTACTTTCCTGAACCTTGAAGCTATTGTCCTTCAGTGACAACACTCCAGTGACCATAAGCAGAATAAGAAAACTAAGTGTCACAGGAGCAACATCCCTGTGAGGGAGATCCTTTTGGTTCCTGCCAAGGGATAGTCCCCAACAGCATGGACTTTTTCTTCCAGTTTTATAGAGAAGTGACTGCCCAATAATCTGTCAAGAGTACTTTCTTAGCCCTGGTCAGCATCTCTGGTGCTTTTGCCCTGCTGGCCCTGGGTTCCAGACCCACCAGCCAGGCTCAGGTGCTGAAAGGGCTGTTCTTTAACCTCACTGACACCAGGGTGGACTCAGCACTTTACTGTCATTTATTTTAATTCTGACAGTTATACAGGCCTTCTCTAAGTTTTTGTACCATTATATATAAAGTTTTTAGTCTTAGCTACTTGAGTTTGATGTATCTTTTGGAAAAATTAATTCAAGTTATGATCAATCTGAGAGCAAGGTTTTGACCTTGCAGTCTATCTACTATTACTTATTTCCCCCACATTTTATTCTATTAATTTATAAAGATCTTCTAACTGGTTTCCAAAAGCCTTGGCAGTGTCAAGCAGTCTACAACTCCAATGTTTTTATCTGGGAAATATATGGAAAATATATCAGTAAAACTTGAGATGAGTTCTCAGTGAGATATTACCTATCTGGAGCATTAAAATGATGCCTGATTGACTCTAATGAATTTACATCAGGCCTTAAATGCTTGCATGTTCTTGGAAACACGTTTTATTTCAGTGTTAGATTATGTACAGACAGAGCAGAAGAAATAAAATATTGTTTTATGTAAACTGATGACAGTGATCCTCTGGATTATACCATGGTAATAGAAGAACTTTATTTGAGATATTATTTTCCTCTGTGTTATA
>VYZU01067096.1:7677-28687 GCA_013401355.1 Ceyx cyanopectus
CAGAGAGGGTGGTTAGGCATTGGAATGGGCTGCCCAGGGAGGTGGTGGAGTCCCCATCCCTGGAGGTGTTTAAGAGTCGCGTAGATGTGGTACTGGGGGACATGGTTTAGGGACACTGGCAGTGTAGGGTTAATGGCTGCACTTGATGATCTTGAAGGTCTCTTCAAGCCAAATCATTCTGTGATTCTGTGATTCATTGGAATGGTGTATGTATGTGTGTGCATGGCCACAAGGTCCCTCTCACTATGTTTCCAGGATTCAGGCTGGATGCTTCTTGTGATGAATGGTGTACTCATTCTACCTGAAATCAGACCTGAGTTGTGATTGCCTATGAAAGATTTAGTTGAGGGCAATTGTCAAAGACAAATATAGTAAAAGCTGCTTACAATGCCCAAAAGTTCTGCACGTTAAGGAACCAGAGACATATTTCCATTGACCACACAGCAGTAAATGTGATAAATTCTGAAAAGTGTTTGAGAAGGCAGAATTATTCAAAATCTGTTGTATCTTGCAGGTGAGGGTTAATTGGTGAGGTTTCCTTAGTTGAATTAAAGGATTCATCAGAATAAATTATTCTGTCTTGCTCTGGAAGACAAGTCTCAGATTTGCATATCTACATATATGGAGAATGCTCAGTCCAAAACCTAAACACATCTGAACTATACAGAACCAAAATTCAGAGCAACTATGGACACCTATTTACTAGAAGTTTGGTATCTGTTTCTTAAAACTGTGGTTTGGGGTCCTCCATAAAATAAATATTTACTCTAGCTAAATGTTAGTTATAAGTTGGCTTGCTTTACAGTTATAGAATACTCTGATTTAATAAGATGGGAAAAGTTCTTATTCTTCTCTACTAGTAAAACTTTCATTTCCTTCATTGTCTTTTTTATTTTTTTTTAATGGACAAAACAAAAAAAGAGTGTTTGTGTTTGTGATTGTTGAGGAACTTGAGTAAGGAAAATGTGAAGCAGCATTAGAGGAATTTGTCGTGTTGACTTGTTTTAGTATTACCTATAAGTTTGGAATCTTTATTTAGAGTAATAAAATAGTGCTGTGAGAAAAATCAAAATTGTGTGGATTTCTGTAAAAAATATTTTATTTCTTTATCACAACATGCATTGTCATTCTTTGCTTTTCATTTGTTAGTAGTTCTCAAGTATTTGTTACAAAACTGAAAATCAGAAGAATTGTTCTGGTTTTTCTTTTTTTTTTTTTTAGAAAATAGGGAAAGCTTTAAACAAAACATAGTAAAATTTAATTTGTTTTTCTCTTATTCAGTTAATATTCACTAGATTTTTAAGAAAAAAAAAATTAACTTTGTCAGTGCATATGTCTTTCTTATACACATATTTGTATCTTCAGCAGAAACTCCTGATTCAGAACTAGTTCAAGTGTAAACTAATCTCATTCCTTTTTAAACCCACTAAGGTTGTAGATTACCTTGGGTTTTTTTAAAGCAATTCTGGCTCTATGATCTGAACCAAAAAGGAGTCTTTCACAAATTGAAAAGTATCTCTGTTTAGCTGAGTTGTAAAAATTCTTCAGACCACAGAGCTGGTAAATCAACTTTGTTTTTAACCCCGAAAAAGAAATCCTTGATGTTTGTAATGGCTTAAAAAGAGACTCCAGATTTTATATATATATATTTTTTTATATATATATATATATATATATAATTTTTTTTTACCCAGTCTGTCTGTCTATTGACTATCCTCCACCCAGCTCCCAGTTTTAAAGAAGTCAGACATATACGTGGGAATGCTGCGAAAGACATGAGGTGTACATATGGGTGCATGTTGCAGAGGAAAGGCACCTGATGTGTAGCCTCTTTGAAGACACTGGAAACGGACCCTGCAGAGCACAGGGTGGCATCAGAGACACTTTAGTCTACACCAGTAGTAAGAGATTCATGGCTTGCAACAGAGCAATGGTGTCTGCATGACTATGGCCAGTTTCACTTTGAGTTTTCAGCTTCACACAATACTGAAACTCACACAACACAGATAGTGGAGGGGATGTCCCAAAGCACTGCAAAGTGAGCGTGCCAGCTCCATCTTCCAAAACCTATGCAAATTGCAGTTGGTGGGTTTTGCACAGCCTTACCTGGTAAATCATGCTACAAAGCCAGCTAACACATTTCATAGTTAGGAGCTCAAGCTTCCCTCAGGGTTACAATGAGCCACTTGGTCATCTAGACTCAAAAACCATCTTGCACTTGTTCTGATAATATCCTTATTAAACACTCCAGAGAGCCCTCAGCTGAGGCTTATGTTGCCTATGTGAGATTTAGGTAACATAGACTTTTTTGTACTGGTTCAAGCCATGGGATGAATTTCACCTCAAAGCAATAAAACAAAACCAGGCATTTGGCTTCAACTAAGGTGGCATGCAAATTGTGACGCTTCAGAAGTAACACCATCACCAGCCTAATTTAGATATCAGCATCCTTTGTGAGGCTGGTTTAATTGTGTCACGGCCATGTTTGATGACACAGCAGTCAAAATAATTGAGCAAAAAAGATTTCCTGAAAAGATCTGAAGTTCTACAACATGTTGAAATCTCAGTTGTGGTGAAAATTTCAGTGCTTTCAAAGGACAAACGTAAAAACACATGCTAGTGCAGGTTGAGATTGTGAAATGTTGAAGATACCTAACTTGTGAGTCTGCCACTTAAAAAAACATTCTGTTTCAATTGCAAATATTGACAGTTTTCACACTAGAATGAATTGTTCCTTAGAAATTTTGGCAAATGGGAATGTGTTGCACTTCATTTTAACATGTATTATCACTTGAAAAAGAAAGCTATGGACATACCATTTCACAGAGTATCATCTCTCCCTATGCATATATGAGCACAAGATAAAACATAATTTAATGAATCAATGACTCGTGATTATATTCCACTAAAAAATGTCTATCTTCCTTACTTTTCCCTTCATCTTGGGAGAAGAACAGGATATCACATGAGGCTATTCAGTTGTATGGAGAATCCTGTTTTGACCAAGGTAGTTTTGCAGGTCCATTGTATATTACTGGCTAACATCCACTGTCAAAGTATATTACAGCACCTACGTTCAGTAGTGCCAAAGCACTAATCTGAAGTCAATTAACTATTGTTACTAAGGAGTATTTCATTCTAATTCTTAAATAATTCATCTGCCTTTGATGCTAATGAAATGGCTTAGAGAAGTAATATTTGATGGAAAAAAAAATAGATGCCAGAAATAACATGAAAAGCTCCTAATTAAAGCAGTTAACAGCTGCAAAACTAAGTGTAACAAAATATATTAGTGAAAGAGATAGATATATATTTAAGTGTAGTTGGATTTTTTTACTAAAATATATAATCTGATATACTGTAAGATTTAAGTGATAGGGATTTTATTACCTATTAAAGTATTCAGACAGAAAACAGTGGAGAATGAGGGATAATTCACTGCATTTTTGTGGGCAGCACCCAGATGTTCACATTTCCCAATGTTTTTTTCTTTGCAGGGGGACAGCACTGGGCAACAACATGGGTTATTTTCCCATGTAAAAATCATGTGCCAGTGATTCACTAATTCCTATTTTTCCTTGTGCTCATAAACAGGCAGAGGGATGACTGATAATGAAACTATTAAAAAGATGGAGAATACCTCAGAGTCAACATTCAAAATGATTTGTTTAAGATAAGACAGATTTGAACAGGTCACTGGCTTGCAGTTGCACAACTGTCTGGATTATTTTATAGAATTAATTTCATTACAGTCTCCTGAAATTCTGACTTACGCATTGTTATGAGTTTGATGACCTGACATTACAGTCACTCACAAATGTTAAAATAACATGAGTCAGGGAATCCTAGGGAATAGCTTTAAGAAAACCTTACGTTCTTTTACTTCTTTTCTGATTTCTGAGCCATTAGAGTGCACTCCCTCCACACTTTCTGGTTTTCCTTATCACCAAGGAAGGCTAGAAATGTGAGTTGATCATTAAAAGCACAGACCAAGAGTCCCATATAACAATTTGCCTCCAGGATCTGGAGTCACAATAAACTAACAGTGTATCCTGTATAGCTGTGAGGAAAAATCCTGTCCCTCCACTTGTATTTTATTGTCTTGTCTTCCCTTCAAATATTTGAGTGGTCTACTTTTATTTGTACATGTCTTCACAGAAATTCAGTGGTAAGCTTATACCTTGGAGTATCATCAGTAGAAATTATAATTTCATAGCCTTAAAGACAAGAAAGGCTGCTAGGTATTTTAAGCTATTATCTAGGCTATTCCTGCACTAAAGCAATAACAAAATCAAAGCTGTAAATTATGCATTCAGGCATTTTTTCCCAAACCACCTTTTTTTTTTTCTTTTNGGAATTATTTTGATTTATACAGCTATTTACAGCCAAGCCTCGTAAAACTTCAAATATCACTATTGAATAGTATCACTGTAGCCCATTAAAACCTACTTGTAAATCTATAAAAAAGGAATAGTCAAAGTCAATACAAATGATGAATTCCACAAAATCATTACTTCTGATCAAACTATGTATAAAACCCTCAAACAAAAAACCAGTCAAGACCATACACTTCTTTAAGGCAACTAAGAAGTTGTTTCCTATGGCTTATGCACTGTGTAGAAACAGCTCACGTGGAACAGTTGAACTTCATAGATAGTTCTTGTGTATCTGTTCAATTCTGCAGATGTGACTCTGATCTTAGGCGTGGAGCATCTTCCCCAGTAGACAATGTTTAAGAATAATCATATTTCCTGAGCATCTCCTCTTTAATCTTTTTTCCCATGCAACTACTTAGAAGAAACTTACTAATGACATTTGCATTGACTTCTGACTTCTGATTGATTCAGGCTGCATCTATAACAGTTTTCAAAAGGCTGTTTTAATTCTACAATCAGTTTGAGAGAGTGCTGATACTGAGTGGAAGTATTCTACTGGTTTCTACTAGCAGTTTGCTGAGTGACAATAGCACAAAATGAGGGGGTAGAACATTATAAATTGTTCCATTAGTATCAATTAAAATTGTGACAAACCTGTTCAACAAGGGCCAACAAGAACAGAGGCCTACAGGGGCTCTGATGGGTGTGAACACCTTCTGATGATCTACTCCTCATTTCATATACAGGGGAACAACTTAGTAGGTGGAGAACTTATGTGGAATGGGCTTTGGTAAAAGCTGTTAAGATAATTGGAAGTGCGCTTGGGAGCACAGAACAAAATGGTACTGTCAGTTAAATGAGAACATGCTGGGTGATGGAAGGAGGAATACAGATTTAACAAGAGGGCAAGAATGGTGGTTATGATGGTTATGGTTAAGCCTTTATGGTTTCTCAGCAGGCAAGAAATCAAACACTGAATTTTCTCCCAGGCATGCCACAAATGTATGCCATTATGTGTGAGAGATAACCTCACTGTGTTTCTGGTTCTTCGTCTGTCAATCAGGGATAAAGAAGTACGACCGTTAACAGGTTGCTACAGGATTCTTCCCACTCTCCCATTCCTGGGAGGCATTCAAATACCATAGTGTTGAGACTAGTAGAAAAATAATAATCTTGCCTCTATCAATAGAAAAAGATGAGAAGTAGGGCAAAAGGTAGGGTAGAAAAAGTCTAAACATATTTTTAAAGCTTCCAGACTTCATATTTGATTTTTATATGGTACCCATCACTATTATATCAGACCTTCTAATAGTTGTGAGGAAGATGACAAATAACTGCCATGTTTTCTCCTCCCAGGGCAAAAATTTGGGTTTAAAAATATTAATATCTTCTTTACTGTGTGATTTTATTATTAAAAGCTGGGTCAAAGAAGTTCGCTTGCTTTAAAAGCAGAGGTAAAGATCACCTTGGAAAGCTGAAATTATGCTAGAGATTATTCCACTGACTTGGACTAAGGCATTAAGAAAGTCCTGTCTCAACAAAGCCTATTGGCATAATCAAGATTTACTCTTGTTAAAGCAGCCAGCTTTACTTTTTCAGATCTACTGTAGGTTTCTACTCATAGCACTTTCTAACATGAACAAAGATAACACTTTCTACACTATGTGAAATGTGCTGCTATGGAGAAGTGTTTTCCAGGCAGTGTTACAAGTGCAGACCTGCATCCATGGACGCTACAATGTTTACCTAGGAGATGGATAGGACAAAACTGGACAGTATGAGTATTCAAACACCAGCACTTCAGAGAGAGAAAGAAAAAAAAAGAAAGAAAAAAAAAGAAAGAAAAAAAAAGAAAGAAAAAAAAAGAAAGAAAAAAAAAGAAAGAAAAAAAAAGAAAGAAAAAAAAAGAAAGAAAAAAAAAGAAAAAGCCCCAAACAAAACAAAACAAAAAAACCCCATATCTGCAACTGCTCCTTTTCTATTTAATTTTATTGGATTGAGAGCTTTGTTATAAACCACTGTACACTTAGCATTGGATACAAAGTTTGAACCCATAATGTGTTCTAAAGAGCATTTCATAGAATCATAGAATCACAGAATGGTTTGGGATGGAAGGGACCTTTAAAGGCCATCTAGTCCAACCCCCCTGCAGTGAACAGGGATATCTGCAACTAGAGCAGGTTGCTCAGAGCCATGTCCAACACAACCTTGAGTGTTTCAAGGGATAGGTTGTATACCACCTCTCTGGGCAGTGTTCCAGTGTCTCACCACCCTCAGAGTACAAACTGTGTTCCTTATATCTAGCCTAAATCTACCCACTTTTAGTTTAAAACCATTACCCCNAAACTATGTATAAAACCCTCAAACAAAAAACCAGTCAAGACCATACACTTCTTTAAGGCAACTAAGAAGTTGTTTCCTATGGCTTATGCACTGTGTAGAAACAGCTCACGTGGAACAGTTGAACTTCATAGATAGTTCTTGTGTATCTGTTCAATTCTGCAGATGTGACTCTGATCTTAGGCTTGGAGCATCTTCCCCAGTAGACAATGTTTAAGAATAATCATATTTCCTGAGCATCTCCTCTTTAATCTTTTTTCCCATGCAACTACTTAGAAGAAACTTACTAATGACATTTGCATTGACTTCTGACTTCTGATTGATTCAGGCTGCATCTATAACAGTTTTCAAAAGGCTGTTTTAATTCTACAATCAGTTTGAGAGAGTGCTGATACTGAGTGGAAGTATTCTACTGGTTTCTACTAGCAGTTTGCTGAGTGACAATAGCACAAAATGAGGGGGTAGAACATTATAAATTGTTCCATTAGTATCAATTAAAATTGTGACAAACCTGTTCAACAAGGGCCAACAAGAACAGAGGCCTACAGGGGCTCTGATGGGTGTGAACACCTTCTGATGATCTACTCCTCATTTCATATACAGGGGAACAACTTAGTAGGTGGAGAACTTATGTGGAATGGGCTTTGGTAAAAGCTGTTAAGATAATTGGAAGTGCGCTTGGGAGCACAGAACAAAATGGTACTGTCAGTTAAATGAGAACATGCTGGGTGATGGAAGGAGGAATACAGATTTAACAAGAGGGCAAGAATGGTGGTTATGATGGTTATGGTTAAGCCTTTATGGTTTCTCAGCAGGCAAGAAATCAAACACTGAATTTTCTCCCAGGCATGCCACAAATGTATGCCATTATGTGTGAGAGATAACCTCACTGTGTTTCTGGTTCTTCGTCTGTCAATCAGGGATAAAGAAGTACGACCGTTAACAGGTTGCTACAGGATTCTTCCCACTCTCCCATTCCTGGGAGGCATTCAAATACCATAGTGTTGAGACTAGTAGAAAAATAATAATCTTGCCTCTATCAATAGAAAAAGATGAGAAGTAGGGCAAAAGGTAGGGTAGAAAAAGTCTAAACATATTTTTAAAGCTTCCAGACTTCATATTTGATTTTTATATGGTACCCATCACTATTATATCAGACCTTCTAATAGTTGTGAGGAAGATGACAAATAACTGCCATGTTTTCTCCTCCCAGGGCAAAAATTTGGGTTTAAAAATATTAATATCTTCTTTACTGTGTGATTTTATTATTAAAAGCTGGGTCAAAGAAGTTCGCTTGCTTTAAAAGCAGAGGTAAAGATCACCTTGGAAAGCTGAAATTATGCTAGAGATTATTCCACTGACTTGGACTAAGGCATTAAGAAAGTCCTGTCTCAACAAAGCCTATTGGCATAATCAAGATTTACTCTTGTTAAAGCAGCCAGCTTTACTTTTTCAGATCTACTGTAGGTTTCTACTCATAGCACTTTCTAACATGAACAAAGATAACACTTTCTACACTATGTGAAATGTGCTGCTATGGAGAAGTGTTTTCCAGGCAGTGTTACAAGTGCAGACCTGCATCCATGGACGCTACAATGTTTACCTAGGAGATGGATAGGACAAAACTGGACAGTATGAGTATTCAAACACCAGCACTTCAGAGAGAGAAAGAAAAAAAAAAAAAAGAAAAAAAAAGAAAGAAAAAAAAAGAAAAAGCCCCAAACAAAACAAAACAAAAAAACCCCATATCTGCAACTGCTCCTTTTCTATTTAATTTTATTGGATTGAGAGCTTTGTTATAAACCACTGTACACTTAGCATTGGATACAAAGTTTGAACCCATAATGTGTTCTAAAGAGCATTTCATAGAATCATAGAATCACAGAATGGTTTGGGATGGAAGGGACCTTTAAAGGCCATCTAGTCCAACCCCCCTGCAGTGAACAGGGATATCTGCAACTAGAGCAGGTTGCTCAGAGCCATGTCCAACACAACCTTGAGTGTTTCAAGGGATAGGTTGTATACCACCTCTCTGGGCAGTGTTCCAGTGTCTCACCACCCTCAGAGTACAAACTGTGTTCCTTATATCTAGCCTAAATCTACCCACTTTTAGTTTAAAACCATTACCCCTTGTCCTATTGCAACAGGCCCTGCTAAAAAAAACCTGTCCCCATCTTTCTTATAAGCTTCCATTTAAGTACTGAAAGTCCACAATAAGGTGTCTCTGGAGCCTTCTCCAGGATGAACACCACCAATTTTCTCAGCTTTTCTTCACAGGAGAGGTGTTCCAGTTCTCTGGTCATTTTTGTGGCTCTCCTCTGGACCTGCTCCAAAAGGTCCTTTGCTGAGGGCTCCAGAGCTGGACACAGTCCTTCAGGAAAGGTCTAACCTGAGCAGAATAGAGGGTGAGAATTACCTAGATTTTCATCCATCAGTACACCTGAATTATTCTCCCCAGCCTGCATTGATACCAGGGGATTGCCCTAACTCAGGTGCAGGACCTTCAACCTGGTCCTGTTGAACATCATGAGGTTCACATGAGTCCACCTCTCAATCTTGTCCAGGTTGTTCTGGTGGCATCCTGTCTCTCTGGCATGTCAGGTGCACCACTGAACTTGGTGTCACTTGCAAATTAGCTGAGGGTACATTGTATCCCACTGTTGATGTCATTGATGAAGATGTTAAACAGCACTGTTCCCAGTACAGACCTCTGAGGGACATAATTTGTCAACAGTCTCCATCTGGACATCGAGCTGTGGACCACTATCCTCTGGATGTGACCATCCAACCAAATTCATTATCCACCAAATTCTCTCCAGTGTTGAAAGAAGGAGGTTGTGGGGGACCAGGTTAAAGGCCTTACAGAAGTCCAGAAAGGCAACACCCATAGCTCTTAAAGAGTGTGCCAGGGTGGGATGGCCAACTGGGGCCACCCTTGTTTATCTTCCTCAGTAGAATGCCTACAAGGGCAGTACAGCTGCAGATTTTTCCCCAAATAACTCTGGGAATGTGGATGCTGCACCCCATCAAGACACTATTAACAATATATAATCTGAAAAGATAATGGCTTGCTGTCTTTGAGATAATTTGTAGGCACCAGAGGTATCCAAGAAGAAGACAACAGAGGAGTCAGGCAGGGAAGATGATGCTTAAAGAACAAAGTTGACTGCTACTGTCCCATCTTTTCATCCCATTTCTAATGTGATCCAGACTCCAATTAAACTGTTGTGCTTATTCCAAATAGGTTTTTATTAAGAAAATAAAACCACCAAAGAGGAAGTTGTGCAAGCTATCTGGAGCTCCAGAAAATAAATTACTTACATACATATGTAGTGGACAAGTGGAGAGGTTTTACCCATCTTCTGGCATGTCCCATGCACACTAACTTTCCCTTGGGAATCATCATTTCCCATTGACAAAGCTGGGACTGAGAAAACAAAACACACAACATTTACAGAAATAGACATGCCAGCATGTCATGCAATCTTTTGGACTTTTTTGCAAGGTTTTTAAGAGAACAGAATATAGAGGATGTGTTTTAATAAGTTGTTGTCACTGATTAAGATTTTTTTATTTTTTTTGTAGCTCAATTTAATGAATGTTCAAACTGATTTACTGTTCTCTTTTTTTGCTATTGTCTCCACTGAAGTTAATATGTTGATCTTAGAAAAGGTAATATATAAAAAATTTTTAAGTCTAAAAATAAAAGGCAGTAATGAAGCTCCTCCTTTTTCTAGACTAGCCAGAACATTCTTCTTTCACTGTGTATCATGCATTTATTTTGCCCAAGTCCTGGTGCAAAGGAAAATGAACAATGCTGTCACTGTCTAAATGAACCCTTACTCATGTTCATTGCATAATTTTTCCAAAGTGAGAAGGACAGAGCTGGCTTAGCTTTGTAGCACATGAGCTGGGACCCTATGCTGTCCCAAGTCAGAGCTTCTGCCAGCAAGAGGCCTTATTTTCTTTCCTAGGTTGGTCCAGATAAAAGGAATCTTAGAAACCAAATACTCATTAATCTTTCTGAAAATGAGCTACCTACTCACTTTAGTGAAGAAAACTAATGGCTTTCTTGGACTGAAAAATGAGAAATATTATTATCTGTTACAAACTCCTATGTCAAACATTTCTACTTGAATTTTTATGTATGAACTGTTCATAGACTTTATGCATTTCAGAGCTGGTCACTCAGAGAGACCCAGAATCTAGTTCATAAGAGGACTGTCCTCCATGGCCAGTTGTATTTTAAGTTTAGATGGGAGACATCAATACTTCCTTATGCAAGCAGTTTCTGCAGATGCACTCTCCTTTACTGCATAGACCAGATAGATTTATTTTTTTATATTATGAAGAAGAAAATAATTGTTCAGCAGTGATTTACTATCCAGCTCTTGAAATTTGTTCTGAAAGCAGTAAAACTACAAGTACCACGGCATGGATTTATGAGATACTCTATTTGCTTGTCTGCTTACTACTGAGTGCTAATCAGCCTGGTTAACACAACAGGACATGTCACCTACATGAGTTCTTATCATAAAACCCAGTGGTGTTTACCCCAAAGAAATTCTACTAACATCACATGTACACTTGCAAACTTATAAAGAATGAACAAAAGGTCTTTCATGATTTATTTTAACTAGTGAAGCTAATTTCTTCTTTAAACGAGTGTGGAACTATATAGTGTTAGTTTTATGATTTAATAGCTTCTAAAGTCCAAGAGTACTGAAATATCCAGTAACTGTTTTCCACAGAAAACCTTCTTCCTCCACTAGCCCTGTGTGGGGGATGATTAGTATGCTTTGTATCATAGTTTCAACTGGGAAAAACAGAATTATCTCTGGGAAAACCAGAATTATCTCCAGTCTCTTTAGTCACTATGGAAATGACTGCTACTGTGTGCCATAAGGGGCACGCACCTGACTGAAGCTAACTCACCAGTTAGACTTGGAATACTAACTCCTTGTATATAATGGCACGTTCTGAAGTGAGGGTGAGTGTGCTTATTACAAGCAGCAAGGCTTTACTGTGTGTTGTGCACCATCAGCACTACATGAATCCAAACATACACCTGTGGAATTTTCAGTGGGAAGGATCATACTGCCACTCCTTCAGACAGAATGCAACTAACTCTGTCTTTGACTAATTGCCACAGTTCACTGAGTCCAAAGGGAGCTGAAATTACACAGATTCTACTGACTGAATTTGGAGTAAATCTCAGTTAGTTCAGAGATAAAATTAAGTCAATATTGTATATGCAAGCTGTCCTGTGCAAGCATACCACTTGCATTGGCAGGTTAGAATCTGTCCAGCACCCCTTTTTTAATTTCTGAAAACACATTATTTTACTCAGTGATAAATAAGTATTCCAGTCTATTTTTAGGAGATTCCATCACATGTCAGAAAAAAAAAAAAAGTTACTATTTCCAGAATTTCAGAAGTCTTATTTGAAACTGATGTTCCTGTCTTACACATTT
The DNA here is from genome assembly GCA_013401355.1 of Ceyx cyanopectus. Taxonomy (NCBI): domain Eukaryota; kingdom Metazoa; phylum Chordata; class Aves; order Coraciiformes; family Alcedinidae; genus Ceyx; species Ceyx cyanopectus. Next base: position 19,868 of record VYZU01067096.1, read on the forward strand.
TCAAGGAACTAAAATGTGTTGAAGGTGGAGATGACAAGATCTCCTGCAAACAATTCTTACTCTGCTTCAGCCTGTTTTGCTCCACTGTTTGTAGCTAACGGCTACAAACTCTATGGTGAGGCATTCATAACTTCTCCCCATATTCATTATTGTTTTGCACAGACATCTAGGTTTAGCAAGCTCTCGAGCTTACTGCAAATTAAAGGCAGGAAAAAGCTTATATAAACCATGGAAAGTTCAAGCAAATCAGGAGATAGCAATAATCATATTGGACTAATTGTCATACATCAATGATATATATCATTGTAGCTTCTCTAAAGACCATGGAATCCTGACCTTAAAATACAGAATGGAATCCAAGCAAGATTAAAAGGGTTTCCTCCTTTGCTTACTTACTTGCCTTGAGAAAAACAGGTGCTATTAAATTTGCCTTCTGTCTTACAAGAAGGTAGCAAGTATGCAGTCCAGATCCCTCAACAGAAGTAAAATAAGAATAATGTTATTTCCCATGGAAAAATGTGGAGCAAGAGGCTGCTGTTTGCAAAATGGTCACTCAGGTGTGAAGTTGCTTGTCAGTGACAAAAAAGAAAGCAGAAAAGAAGTTCCTGAAATGAGAAGGAAAAGATAGTTTCTGAGCTGTTGTATCGAAGAGGAAGAGCCCCTCTGTGAACTAGTTGCAGTGGATTTATAGCCAAATTTGGGAAAACACTGTGTTTTCTTGATAATGACTGCCATCACTGGGAGCTGAGGAGCACTCAGCAGCGTGCAAAATGCACTTCGGCATCTTTCAAGTAGTATACTGTCTTTTGAGAAGACCAAATAACAAAACAAAATAAATGGGTAGAACGGTTTCCCCTGACAGCATGACTCATACTGATCATCCTACTTTTCAGCTAACTTTCTAACACCATAGTGATTGTCATATTTATCAGATGTGGTTCATTCTTACAGAAAATCACAGACAGCTGCCACAGTCACAACCCATTTCAAATTACACTAACATGAAGGAAGGGTAATCTTGTGGCTTTATTTCTGATTACATTTACACTCAACATAGAGAAACTCCGATAAAATGATAATTCACCTAACCTCCTAGGGACCAACTAATGACACAGAGCCATCTCAGTGTCAGCAAATAAACGGTAAACAACTATCAGTACTGATAAAATAAACAGGTACCTATATGTAAGTGCAATAGTACAGGATGATAGGTATCAACACATCTGTAGCTTCATGAACATGAGGAAGTGCTGTTCAAGTCAGAGGAAAAGATAGCCAGGACCACCCATGTTGCCTGGATGCTCTGTGTTTTCCGGTTGTTCTGGGGAAATTATATTTGGGATGATCTTCATTGGTTTGAAGCAAGAGACTTCAAGTGATTTCATAGGTTGTTGAAAGTTCCCCTACCCTCTAGACACCTTCCTGATACCCAGGCTTATCTAGACACCTAGGCTTGAAGATGGAAGGGTTGAATTTTAACCCTGTAATAGAAAATACAAACAAGGAATTATATGTCATCCAGTGGTTGGAAATACCATTCTGTGAGATATCAGAGGTTGAGGAGATCCCTTATCTGTTTGGCACTTACGAATTTGGTGGCATGATCAGTTATAGGTCTGCTTACATTGTAGTGATGCTGCTGGGATAAGACCACTGACTGTGCTTCCCAGGTCCAGCAAGACATGTGCTGGAGGCAGATCCTTTGTCTCTTATAATATCTCAGTCTCTTACAGACCAGTGTCCTCACACAGGGTAGCTAAGTGCCCAGTCTATCTCTGCTCACTTCATTCTAGAGTGCTCACTTTGATCTTAACTTGCAGGAATATAAGCATATATTGTGTGAGGCTTGGGTGCAGGAAAAGAACATATTACAAAGGTTTCATCCCACTATGAAAAGAGGATGCCAGCAGCAGTCAGATTCAGGGCAGATCAAAAACACTGTTGTGAAATAACAGAGATGTTGTCAAGGCATGACTGCATGTTAGACTAAGCAAACCAACTTAGAGTTTCCCACCACACATCTTCTTTTCCATTAACCTAATAAGTGGTGATAGTAGTCCTGTTCTCTCCTGCATAACCATTTTTGCTTTATCCATATCAGCAGACACCTTGTGATTCTAACAATATTCTGTACTGTGCTCTGTATAACAGAAACATTCATGTTGCTGGATGAACTGTTCAGGCCATGGGAGGTCTCAGAGAGAGAAGCTCAAGCATATTCCTGTAGTCCAGCTGTGCTCCTGTAGAGGCTTAACTGGAGGATTTTATCTACAACTGTGACACTGGAGGATCCTGATATCCATAGCATATGGCATCCCAAGAGCATAATTAGACCATCTTTTCCGTAGCAAGAGGACTCATCTCCTTTATTTTGGCACTGGTTAGTGTTAGACAGGCTCAGGATGGTGAATCAAGGTAGTTTAATCATGCTCAGATAGTGTCTATCTGCTTCAAAAGCTACTTTTATATTCTCTCTACAACAGTTTTCTCTAGTCTTTACCAAGATGGGCATTTCCACTGTGGTATAACAGAGTCAAGGTAATGTTTGTAGGAGGGACTTCTAAAGACAATCTAGTCCAGCCTCCTATTCAGTGCAAGACTACCTCCCACTCAGGATCAGGTCCACCCATGTTTTGTCTCTGTGTTTTGAACATCCTTTGAAAGTATGGAGCTTCTCCTCACAGCTCATGTGATCCCAGTTCTCCTGGTAAACCTCCATTGTTCGCTCTCACAATTATAAGCAGATGTGTCCTGAATTTGCAGAATCTTCTGTACCAGCCCACAATTTTGCCCAAATATGCCCTCTACTGAAAACACACCTTGCAGCTGCCACCTACAGAGAAGTGCTCCAAAGATGGTAAGATGCCTTTTCTGTTCTCAGCATTTTACTGATTTGCGATAATCATGAGAACATTATTAGTCTTGTGGACTGTAAAAGCAGAGGAACACAAAATCATAAACAAAAGCTTCCTTACAAGTTCTCAAAATACTTGCACTGAACAATCCACTTTCATAGTTAAAAGAGAGAAGATGCAAAGACTCCAGAGCTGGTTGACTATGGTACTGAGTAAGTATGTGTGAGAAGCACGTTCAAATCTCTGATGCAGAATGGAAAATCCCTGTCCTGAATCAAGTGGAGCAAGTTGTACCTGGGTCTTCCACATGCCTGCCTTGTCCCTTTACCACCCAGCTATTAAAGTGACACATTCATCCCACCTGTACACACAACTAAAAGAACACCTCTGACTTCATTCAAACACAGAAGAAAATCAAATTCTTAAACCTCAAAGTACTCATGCAGCAGAATCACAGTCCCATGATAAACTAGTGGTTACTGACATCTTTTCTGATTTCTGTTACTTTGGTTACTGCTTGCCATAATTGCCTCTTGCCCATTACACATTGAAAAAGAAATAAAGTGAAAGGAAAAAACTGTTGTAAGGGTGTTCCCACTTCCATCAGCAAATACATGCTTGTAAACAAGTCTTTGGTGTCACATAGTATGAGTTGATTTGTTTTGGGTAAGCCCACACTGAAGAAGGGTCTCCATCAAAATACCACTGGAATCTGTGTAATAAAGCTTCCAAGGGCCAAGCTTCTGGAAACTGTTTGTTCCTGTGTCTTCATCAGAACCATCCTAGGCTGTAACTGTCTCGCTATGTTCTCACATTTTATTTGCCAATGACCATGTCTATGTGTTGTGGTTTAACCCTAATAGGCAGCTAAGCACCACACAGCTGCTTTCTCACCACCAACCCTCTATCCTCAGCAGGATGGGGAAGAGAATATGGATAAACACTCATGGTTTGAGATAAAGACAGTTTAATAGGTAAAGAAAAAGGTACAAGCACAAGCAAAGCAAAATAAGGAATTAATTTACTACTTACCATCAGCAGGTAATCAGTCTGCAATGGTCTCAATTATGTCCCAGGAGAAAGGGTTTTATATATGTTATCTAAGCAATGTGATTCTGTGATTCTGTGATTCAATGAATGAACAGCTCACTCTGGTTTAACAGCACAGGTTTTAAAAATTATAAAAGGATGTGATGACTTGGAAGAAATAAAAAACCTGCAAAAAGCAATGTAAGGATATGGAATTAAGGTTTATACACTTTAATTAGCTTTAACTGAGGATCACAACTTTGTTTCCAATTTCATGTGACTCAATTTGTTTATTTGTTCCTGTTATAACAAGGACATGTCTCTGATCCTCAGGAAATAAATTCTGTGCATGTTTAAATGTGAACCATAGCTGGGGAGAACCTCTGAAACTTTTCACTTGTCAACACGTAGGAAAAGACTATGTAAATTTTCTCTTGTGTCTCACATGTGGTATGATCAGCCAAATAATAAATAGGAAAAACAGTGATTTCTGGTAAACAAGAAAGAATTAATTCCTTCCACAGCAGGAATTATTGCATCAAATTCTACAGATTATTTGAGACTAAGTGATAGTTTGTGGTGTGACTGAATTTACCAGTAAATGTTATTACTACATGGTTTTAGTCATAAGAATACTTATCAAAATGTGAAGAAGACAGGTAGCACTTAAATAACTGTCTCCACATCTGCAGAGTCATGAGTCAAATTAGTTGCACACATTTAGTTTCAGGAAATATGACATCTCCAACAAGAATTACTGTTTTGTGTAATTGTCAGTGAATAATGTTTGACATGGATTCACCCCAATAATTAAGCTATGCCAATACTGTCATCATAATGCCAGAAAGAGAGCATAAGTGTGACAAAATAGCAAAATCTCTTCTGTTTCTTTGCTCGTTCCCTGAGTTACATTAGCAGTGAATGCAAAAGTCCAGCTGTACTTTTTTTTTGCACCTCAGACAAGGTGACACAACTGTGTGTGGCTTCAGTCACAAGAGTGGAGAGGCACCTTACCATAATGTCTGTGAATCTCTAATTCAAAGGCAGTTTTGTCTGGCCACATGCACATATTTGCAGTATAAACTTCTGCATGTGAACTTCTTGTCCAGGTATCCTTGTTAGTTAAGGGAGAGACAGGCTTAAAGTCCAAGTTCCTCTCATCCTAAGTATCTAAAGCTAGTCAGACAAAGACTGTTCATCTGAGACTCTTCTCAGTGTCATCCAGGGACAGGACAAGAGGCAATGGGAGTCAGTTGGAGCACAAGAGGTTTAGGGGAAAGAGAAGGAAGAACTTGTTCTCAGTGAGGGTGCCAGAGCCTGGCAGGGGCTGCCCAGGGAGGTTGTGGAGTCTCCTGCTCTGGAGACATTCCAGACCCACTTGGATGTGTTCCTGGGTGACTTGGTCTGGGTGCCCCTGCTCTGGCAGGGGGTTTGGACTAGATGATCTTCTAGGTCCCTTCCAACCCCTGACACTCTGTGATTCCGTGAGAGCAAAGGTACTTTATTCAGATGCCCCAGGTTTGCCCTTTGGAGGGAAATCTGAAGGCCCTTCTCTTCTTGGAAGAGATAGGGACCTGATGTGCTTAGGGATGCTCTCTGAATTATCCAGCTGAGTATAACTTTTAAATCAATTTAGTTGCATACTGTTCCTTAAGAGACTAATATTAAGCTGTGCATTTTTCAGAAATGCTATAACAAAGAGCTACTGCAGTTCTGTGAGCATCTCTGGACAAAAAGAAAGGATTGTAATGAACCTCTGAATTCAGAAAGCGAAAGAAAATGACTTCTCATTATTTTGGAATATAACCCTGCCTCTGGATTAACTGTTTGGTATTTTTTAGCATTAGTAGTATTTAGTGAGTCCTAAGGATTAAAAGGAAAAATGCCTAAAACCAGCCAAGGATATAGAGAGAGGTTAAGTGATGACTTAGCCATCAAATGAGTGCTTATGCAGCATAACCTAATATTGTTAAAGGCAGTCTCATAAAATATATTTTCCTTTGAAGTTCTTTTTATGGAAAAAAAACCCCAACCAAACAACAAAAAACATATGCAGCAGCTTGAAACATTTCTGTATGGTTTGCCACAAAGATTGTCATATAAGTAGACAAGTGGTTTGCTTACTTGGAGAGTACAACTTTATATGCATTCATATGAAGCTTTGTAACCTGGCTAGGTGACTAATTGGCTAAGATGTTCATCTCCATATATAGCTGATTTGAATATTCACTTAGAATATGATAAAAACTCTATCTAGATTAAGAAAGTATAAATAATAATATGGTGGGTTTACCAGGAGCTGATGCCCTTTGTACAACAGCGTGGAATCCAGATGATTCAAGACTACTGGCAATCCATGTTTTAAGATAAAAGTCTTCCTATTATGCAAATCTTACACAATGGATGGTTGGTCACTTTCTCTTCAACATACTTCACTGCTTTATTTTTATCTCCAATCAAGACTGTCACATCCATGTTAAAATTCTTAAGAAAAAATTTTTAAAAGACAAGATGCTCTTCATAAAAGCAATAGATGCAAAGAGAATAAACATAAGGTTCTTAAAATATACAAGAAAGCAAATGAACTCTACGTGACAAAATGGTTCTAAAAGACATAATGTTTCTATAAAAGTTGAACTACTAGAAGAATGGCTAACTTGACACAGCAAAGAGAAAATGTAGGCATCAACCTGTCTATAATTCATATTACCCTTAGCTACCCCCATAAAAAGGCAGCTTTCCGTGACAGCACAGCAGGCAGATTGTCACTTCCTTACCCTTCTGTCAGGCAGATTTGCTTAGCTTTGTAATTTTTGCATATATGTGTAGGTTTCTGCTTGATAGGCTACTGTAAAAACTCTTCTACCATGTCTATTCTGCATCTCTGACTTTCTGAGAGATGTTTTATTGCTAACCTTAAACAGATTATGAGTATACTCCTAGAAAGATGTATTAATAGAATAGGTACTGAAATACATGAGCTTGAAAGTAAACATGTCTGTATGAACAAGCCCAAAAGAGGACGTTTCTAGGGTGCCCCACCTACACATCTGCTGCTGTAATGGAAAGTTCAAACTGCAGGTTTTTGGTTCTTTTATGTCACTGATTCTGTGTTGTGTTACCATTCTCTCACAGATTATTTTATAATAAATTTTATGATAAAATTATTTGGAGGTATGGGAGTTTTTGTTGAACTACTTTGCTCTGTAGTATTTTTTATTGCTTTGAGACATTGGTAAGTCAGTTGTAGAAGCTGAAAATGTTCTTGAAACTACTGAGTCATAGGTGAAATACTTGCAGAAATGCTTTGAGGGACTAATTTAAACAAGATTATTTTATGCTAAAGTTTGTAGATTATTTGTATTCTATCCTGGGAGTTGTGGGTTGTGTACTGGCAGATAATGTTGATAAAGAAACTAATGGTAACTGATTTTTTTCAGAAGAGGGGTTGGACTGAGTTTTGGCTTGAGGTTAGTATATGTTCTTAGTTTAGCAGAGCTACTTCAAACATTGCTAATTAGAGAAGCATTAACATAAGAACAACATTTCAAATTCATTGATGTCATCTTGCTAACAGATTTGGATACATGAGCCATAATCCCACTGAAAGTCAAGAGCTGTTTTTTCCAGAACAGGGAAGGTCCACATGTCCAGATCTTTTTCAATGGTTGGAGGGAGTGAGGGAAATGGAAGATGTGGATTCAATTCTTAATGGTCTTTTTTCTTCCCAGGAGTCATCAGCAGTAATGAACTACACAGAACATGTTTGGATCTAGTATCAGACTGGTTTTGGTTTGTGACTCATTTTCTGGTCAGAATTAGAGCTTAATATAAAATCTCAACAGTTTTCATACAGCATACGGTGCTGATATCACCTGGTAAGTATTGTCCCAGTAAGAGTAGCTATACTGACCAATAAAGAAAATAGGTCCTCATAACCCCTCTTGAACTTAGAAAGTTTTGGACATACCTCTATTTTTTTTAACAGGAGTCAGTTTTACTGTGTGCTAAATTTTGTTCTCATGTGAATACACATCAAAATGCATCTTCTCAAGTCAATGCCCTCAATATTAATTTGCCTGGGACAGTAAGAGAGTTTCAGGATCAGTAGGGTCTTTTCATTTGCCTTAGTTCAGATGTATAACATTCCTAATGCCTGCACAGCAAATGTCATATTGGCAAGATTGAAAGAACACGATGTATCAAGATGGTTTATTACCAACTCATAACATCCCAGCCCTCCAGCAATCCAGTACCTAGTAAAATTATTAATACCTAATAAAGAGGCTTATTGTAGCTCTGAAGCTAGTGATTGCATTTTAATTACATATTTCTTTTGATTTAATAAGGTAGTAAATACTTTCTTCATCTCTCTTTAAAGATAAATATGCATTTTGAGTATTGGTACCCTTTATATATGTTATTTATATTACATGCATAATCATCACCATATTTACCCTGGGTCACATCAAACTTTTAGCCACCTTTTTACAGTCTTTTTTGCATCTTTAAAAATAAAACTTTCATTATTTTACAAGTTGTAAATAGAATTCCTTAAAGGATAAATTATACATACCTTCTTCCTTGGTGTGAAAATACTACAAAGACAACCCTTACATTAGTCACAGCACACTGGTGTTGGTTCAGCTCATCCCTGTTAAAAGGAAGTGATGGAGTCTGAGGTTCCATACACACTAATATTCAAGATAGGATTGTATCTTGAATATGCCTTTTAGGAAGATATCAGTAGATGGTTAGATGAGGGTAGTGCAGTGGATGTGATATACCTTGACTTCAGCAAGGCTTTTGATACTGTCTCCCATGGGATCCTCACAGCCAAGCTTCAGAAGTGTGGATTGAGTGATTGTGCAGTGAGGTGGATTGGGAAGTGGTTGAAGAACAGATCTCAGAGAGTTGTGGTCAGTGGAGCAGAGTC
>VYZU01067096.1:29219-44687 GCA_013401355.1 Ceyx cyanopectus
CCAGAGCTCTGGAACAGGCTGCCCAGGGGGGTTGTGGAGTCTTCATCTCTGGAGACAAGACCCACCTGGATCTGTTCCTGAGAGACTTAGTCTAGATGATCCTGCTCAGGCAGGGGGGTTGGACTAGATGATCTTCTAGGTCCCTTCCAACCCCTAATATCTGTGAATCTGTGAATATGCTTGAAGATAAACAGCAGCGAATCATCCACAAGATAGGATTAAACACAAACATGCCCCCACTTCAAAAGATTGAAACACACAGGTATCTGACCCATTGCATAGGGATGTGTTACATCCATAGAGAAAAAACAATAGCAATTCTGAAATGTAGTTTTGAGCATGGCTGTCTTAGAAACCTGTGTACTTCCTAGTTACATTAACTGTTTTAATGCTAGGATGAAGTAAAATGAAAAGCATTAGCTTTGTGGTTATGTAGAACCAAATTCAGCATCTCTAAATGTGCCACTGCTCATGCTTCTCTCTCATCCCTTTTGATGTTATCATGAAGAACATGAAGCTCCAGATATCTCTGGATACAAAGAGCTAGAGTTCCATCTCACTCTGGCTCTTTGTATCCAGAGGTATCTTCAGTTTGGCCTGCAGACGCTCCTGAGAATACAGTGTATAGAGGATTTCAGTTTTTAATCCTGGTCTTTGCTAAGATTCCATGTGCAGCATTGGCCCCCACAAAGGTGCACTGGCACTTGGCACCAAGGGGACAGCTGAAAGCAGCACAGGGACCAGGACAAACAGGTGGGGTAACACAAAAACCGTGGGAACATCCTGTACTGGACAGAATGTTGAAGAAAATATTTGTATAATTACACCCTGAAAATAGTCAACAATGATTGGTAGGCCTTGACTTGAGACCAGATAAGATTTGTTTTTATCTAACATAACCTGAGAATCTATTATGGCCCATTCTGTCTTGGTTAAACGTGCAACTCTGAACTCAACTTTCCGTGTTACAAACCTCCTTAAAAGAAAGAAATCTGTTAAGCAATAAAATATGCAGTATGTTACTGCAAAGGAAGAACTGTAATTGCATCCTTTCCCTAGGGGTTATTTGAAAAGCCTAGCATGCAATAAAGAGAGAGTCTGCTGTGCTATAGGCTGCAGACATAGCCCTTATATTATCCTCTTCACTTTTTCTTAGGAGAGCAAAAGTTGCATGGCAGCAACTTATTTAATTATGCATGCTTATTTAATTATAGCACACAGAAAACATGTTGTGGGAGGTTGACCCTGGCTGGACACCAGGTGACCACCAAAGCCACCCTATCAGTCCCCTTCTCAGCTGGGCAAAGGAGAGAAAATACAAGAAAACGTTTGTGGGTTGAGATAAGGACAGGGAGATCTCTCAGCAATTACTGTCATAGGCAAAATAGCCTTGACTTGGGGAAATTCAGTTTAATACCAATCAAATCAGAGAAGGATAATGAGAAATAAATATTAAAACACCTTTCCCAACCCTTGCCTTTTTCCTGGGCTCAATTCCACTTCCAATTTTCTCTGCCTTCTCCCTTCTAGTGGTGCAGGGGGTCAGGGAATGGATGATGATGGGTTCATAGCTTGTTGTCTGTCACACCTTCCTCTTCAGAAGAAGGACTCTTCACACTCTTCCCCTGCTCCTGAATGAGGTCTTTCCCGTGGGAAACAGTCCTATACAAACTTCTCCAACATAGGTCCTTCCCTCAGACTGCAGTTCTTCATTAACTGCAGCAGTGTGGGTCCTTTCCATAGGGTTCAGTCCTTTAGGAACAGACTACCACAGCATGAGTCCTTCACAGGATCACAAGTCCTGCCAGCAAACCTGCTCGAGCATTAGACCCTCTCTTTCCACAGTTCCACGAGTCCTGTCAGGAGCCTGCTTTAGCATAGGCTTTCCATGAAGTCACATCCTCCTTTGGGCACATCCACATCCTCCAGAGTGAGGTCCTCCCCAAGCTGCAGGGAGATATCTTCTCCACCATTAAGTTCTATGGGCTGCAGGGTGGCAGCCTGCTTCACCATGGTCGTCACCACAGGCTGCTGGGGGTTTTCTGTTCTGGTGCCTGGAGCATCTTGTCCCTCTCTTTCTTCACTGATCTTGGTGTCTGCACAGTCATTTCTCTCACATATTCTCCTCTCACTGGCTGCAATAGTGCAGGGCTTTTTTTCATCCCTTCTTAAATATGTTACCACAGAGGTGCTACCATTGTCACTGGATGGCCAGGGTCAGGTCCACTTTGGATCTAGCTGGCACTGGCTCTACCGGACACAAGGGAAGTTTCTAGCAGCTTCCCACAGAAGTCACCTCTGTAGCCCTTCCCCTGCTACCAAAATCTTGTCACAAGAACTCACTACATGTCAACATACGTTAAGGCATGAAATATAATGGCAACAGCACAAAATACAGAACTGGAAGAATATCTAACTTAGTTCCTACCATTATATAGTCTTATATTAAAAAGTTTTAAGCCCAAGTTAATATGGGGAAAAGAATATATATGCAGAGGAAGACAAATAATAATGAAGTTGCATTTCACATTTTTCATTATTCTTTCTTTAAATGTGAAATTCTTCTCTGGTGACCCATTCAATGGGAGCAAGTTGGAGGAGGGCACAACCTGCCCAGGAAGGTTGTGGAGTTTCCTGCTCTGGAGACATTCCAGACCCCCCTGGATCTGTTCCTGGGTGACTTGGTCTGGGCGACCCTGCTCTGGCAGGGGGGTTGGACTAGATGATCTTCTAGGCCCCTTCCAACCCCTCACCTTCTGTGATTCTGTGATTCTCAAAGGAAGAACATACACCGGGTCTGAAGGGCAGTTCTTAAACATGTCACAGAGCAGTGCAACTCTCTGGGTTTCAGTAACATAATACAAGCTACAGACTTTGCTCCATCCCCTGGGAAGTCTGTTTTCCCTCTGTTCTTTCATACAGATATAGCATACGGAGGGAGAACACCCTGATGGTTTGGGCATGGTTGTGGCCATCAACAGAGCTGGGTCTTCTTCAGGATCAGCTGTAGACCTGCTAAGTGAAATTGCACAGCTGTCATCTCTGACTTTTTCTGCTAACTACCTAAATGAAACAAACCCCTCTCTCAGTGATAGCTTTGGACCTACATCACTAAGGGGTGTAAAGAATTTTAAAAATCCCTTTGTTCAAATTCCTAATTAGTCCCAATGTATTACAAGAAGAGGCTTTCTCCAGGCCACTCTTTTACTGTCTCTTGGTCAATTAGGGTAAATGAAAAGACAATGGCTGTGATTTTCCACTCCATCCCTCTAGTTTCACATTAATGTAATAGAGCAATTAACACTTGAGGCTTCAGCCTCTCCAGCTGCTGGAGTGAGCAGTTGTGGCTGAGCCACACAGAAGTCTGAGCTGAGCCAACCTCAGTGAGTGAAAGAGGTAGAGATGTGAGCCAACCACCTGGCATGGTTGTCTTTTTGAGTGCAGTCCTTTTGATGTATACCTAGATGCAAACAAGAGGCTGAACCCTCAGTAATAAATAGTAACACTACATAGTAATATCTGGGAATTACTAAGTGCTTTACACTTATATAATGCCAGTCATATGAGGCTTTCCCAGCATTTTGCAAATGCTAACCTCTGCTATTAAATGTGCATACCATGAGCTTATTAATTAGTTTATTTTTTTTCTGGGTTATTTTTAACCTGAAGCAGTTTCTTGATCCAGCTCGTAACATAGCCCCACACATAGTTTCATGAGTGTTATTACCTAGATGTTGATGGTGTTGATAATAGAGGAGAAGGAAGAGAGGTCTTTGAACCAGTGTAGTCCCTGAAACCTTCATATTGTTAAACCACAGGTTTAGGCAAAATTATATTTAATTCCTAACTCCAGAAATGCAGTTGTGATTAAGATTTTACTGCCTTTCATTACAGTCTCATTCCCCAGAGTTATAAGAACAATTAAAAGGACTTTTTTCATGCCCTTGACATGACCCTTTCAAAAGTAGGTTAGGGCTCACCTTTCGCCTTCTCCTGCCTCACTGCTATTAAAGACAGGATTGAATTTTACAGCCACTAGATCTACTTAGATTTACATTATGATTCATAAATTCCCTGAGGCAGAGACTGGAGCCAGATCTGTTGCTGGTATAAACTGGCACAGCTCCACTGATTTTGACACTAATTTGCACCACCTCACCTGTGTATGTTTTTTAAGGCACCACGTAGCCATTCAAGAAGTAATAAAATCCTAATATCTATGATTCTATGATTCTATGATTCTATGATTCTATGATTCTATGAAAATGAGTGGATCATTATCGTGAGCACTCTACTTTTGTTGGCTACAACAAAGGTACATGAGGCATAAATTTGACTCAGTGTTTGACTGATGGGGAAATCATGGTCCTGCAGATAAACAATATGTTTTCTGTTTGTTCTTTTATCAATATCTGGATAGAACATATGGAGGAGTTTTTGAAAGCTTTCTTCTGAGCAAGGTTGTTTTCCACTTCTAAACTGCCAATTTACCATGAGAAATCTGTTCATTGGAATGACAGAATGGGCAAGATGTACAGCAGAAATAGTATGGTCTGTTGCAAGAAATTACAGGTTTATTTTTCATGTGCAGCAGTAGAGGCAGCACTGATGCAATTAGCTACAGCTGGTTATAGAAAGAAAACATGCATCTGTTGATGGAGGGAACCAGGATATATTTTCTGGAATTTATCACTGTAGAGAGAGAAGGGGGGGAAAAAATGAACTGCAATTTTCATTCCTGGCTACAACAAACTTTAATAACCTTTATTTCCCCCCTGTTAAACTAACTTAACCTAATAGACACATTTTGTCTGTTACCGAGCAATTAGTAAATGCATTTAGGTCATCACAGATGCTCTGAACGAAGGATATTTAAGGTCCCTTTTCTAGAATAAAGATTCCGAAAGGTAAAGAACTGACGTGTCCATATGTTTTATGCCCTTTTACCTCCAGGCTTCAAATATCCCATTTAGTTTTGTTGTAAAAAAGGGCTCAGAACTAATTTGCTAGCAAAGATCTTAGTGCTGGTTGATCTGAGTTTTCCTGTTCCCAGGTATCACAGTTAAGAGTTTCCAAAAACATAGCTGCAGAGATTATTGTTCACATGCATGATTCTCAGCACCAATAGCAGTGCTTTTCTTCTGTATGTCCTGGTCACAGACTTAGTTTGTCTCTGTCTCTTTTCATCTCAGTGCATTGACACCACATTCTTCCAATAAAACTCTATTATCTTTAAATTTGTTCCTTGAGGAATTTTTTTTTACTTGACTTTATACTTCTTTTGTGTTGCCCAAATAAAACTGCACCTATATATTTTTATTTGCTCAGTAAAATTTATCTGAAAAAAAAAAAAGAAAGATAATTGTTCTTTTCTATGTCTGACTTGGATCCATCCTTTCACCTTTTAATTTCCCTCCCCCCTCCTTTTTTTTTATTATTCTTCTTCTTGGAGAGCAAAATAAAACAAAACTTTTCCTCTGAAACTTTCTCTGTCGACAGTTCTCTTTGGTCTCATGTTTCATTTCACTCTTCCATTGCTCTGGCCCTCATCATTTATGTAATGTCTGAGACACTTGTCAGACCAATTTTTTCTGCTGCTGCTTGCAAATAAGTATGAGCAGGACTTATCTGCAAACAATATTTTCTCAAGATCCAAGTACTTGTGCCACTACACCCCACCTTCTTGTTATCTGGCAGTTCTACAGGTCATCTATCCTGTGGAAACATCTCCAATAGGTGCTTCATCTTCTGTACTTTGTATGTACTTAAATTAGTGAGCCAGATTTTTTTATCCATTTCATTAACCATGGTTACTAAAGTCTGGTAAGTATAAGACAATGACACCTGTGAACCATGAACATAAACATGAATATTTCATAAGGCATCATGTTTTCATCTTCCCATCCTACCAGAATTATAGAATCATAAAATAATCTTTGTTGGAAAGGACCCATGTGTTTGAGTGTTAGAATACATTTCATGGCTTCAGCATTATAAAATCAGCCAGTCATCTATTTTTGCTATTGCTTTGGTTCAAAATAACATGGCAATGGCTAATTTGTCCTTTCTTAGAGTGGAATAAGAACTTGGGCTAAAAACATCACAGGATGGGAAAGAAGAGGTGACCTTGAACATTGGTATTCAAGTCCAAAATTCAAAAGGGACTTCTGGGCTTTTGTCCCATGTTTAATCTGTGTCTAAACTGACGGTCCATCAGAAAACCACAAAGGCAGTTACATCAATGCAGCACGATCACTGATTTGCCACTTATTTCCAAGCTGTGTTTAAAAGTAAAATGTCACTTCTTAGACTTCCTCCCTTGTTACACAGCCTGCTTTAATGTTCCATCAAAACAAAGAAAACAACTGTTCCCACATTAGGCATACATTAGCTATGGGGAAAAAAAAAAAGAAAAACAATTCATTATTACATGCTTAGGAAAAGGAAAGGAGCCAGGGTGTGTGCCTAGACGACAAATTTCTATAATCTCCACACCTATAATTTACTTCAGAAATATGTGGTTACCTTGAAGAAGACAGGGATCTTCCTAGCTTGCCACTGTAATGAATGATTCAGGTGTGAATGGAAACACATGAAGGGAAAAGTAAGGATCTAAGGAAGACAGTTTCAAAACTGCAAGGCTAAACAATGTTCCTCAGACCTCACCCACTCAAATTCCTGCCCCACAACTCAGCAAAAGGAGACAAGCCTTCTTGATACTGGCACCCTACTGCAGGCAAGGAAATAAATAATTAAATAAAAATCAAGTATTGAAACCCACAGAACAGATGTCAAAGGAGGCATTTCAAGCTCTCTCTGATCATCCTGTGAGTTGAAACAGACCTTGACAAGCTTCGAGTTATTGAAAATGGATCCAAGCAAGAGCTGATGTTGCTGCCAATTTATCTCTCCTTAATTACAATCAATTTCTGCCCTGCGTGCACCAGAGGAAAAAAACAAAACAAAACAAAACACATTTCTATTAGAGATGGGAAGTACAGGCTATACTGATACACTTCATCCCTAATGCAGAAGATGTTCAGAACACAGAGGAACAGTGGCTGCTTAATTTCCTTGTGAACAGAATATGCCAACTGCTCCTACAAGAGATACTGGGCAATGACTGTTTTCCTCATTGCTTGCTTTAGAAACAATCTTTACAAATCCCATCAGTAATGGGAGATTAAAAATATGTCCAAATAGATAATTTAAAGTTAACAAAAAATATTTACCTTATGAGAAATGGGCAGTACATACTGATACTGTTTTCATTGGTCATCCAAGAATCTGGTAGTAACAAAAAGCAAACTCATCAAGCTAGATATGAAGACTGCCCTGCAGTGTAACACATTTTTTTAGCATTCCAGGGGACCCCCACCTCAGATGACTGGCTGTCTGAAAAGTTGGCTGTCCCAGGCTGAGCTAATCACCTGAAGCTTCTTCATGAATAGCCACACCTTCAGGAGGCAGTTTCTCGCTCCTTTCTCATAAATGCCCTTTAGGATGAGCTTTCCAGAAATGCATGTTTCTCTCTGCTGAATGAGGAGGCAGTGTGTGGTGACAAGGTTAGGCCAAGGCTGCAGTTCAGCTGTACAGTAAATACAGCCTTAGGGCTCCAGCCTAAATGTGGTAACATTTTTCAACAGCTCAACTTTTTATTAGCAGGACTTGCTCCAGACTTGGAGTTTCCTGTACTCTCACAGACAGGAGAAAGGGAGCATAAAAAAGCATAAATGTGATATCATGTGCTCAGGCTAATTTAATGGAAATGCAGAGATGCATCCACATGGAGGTATTCCAGGTGAGGTTGGCCAAGCTTCTGAGCAGCCTGGTCTAGTTGAGGGTGTCCTTGTTCACTCCAGGGGGGCTGCACTAGATGCCCTTTGGAGGTCCCTTCCAGCCCTAAACATTCTAGGATTCTATAATTCTATGGAATGATACTCAGGTTCAGGCACTTCATAAGGATTAGTGATGGTGAAACACCACCTGGAGTAGCCAGTATTTTTTCTGTTGGGGGCCATGGGTCCTTTGTGGTGCAAGGTGGAGGTACCTCAAGGGAAGCAGGGTCTGTGGGCTCCCTGTCCTGTCCTTCTGGACTCGGGTCAGTATAAAGAGATGCTCTGTGCTGAGCACCTTTCAGGAGAGGGAGGCATCAGCCAGCAGCTTGTGAGGTGTGCAGGCTGAGCTATCACTAGTTGGAGATGGCCACTTCACCACCTGGCTTGTGACACTAGGCCTCCTCTCCCTGCCTCCTGTGCTGGATTCACTCCTTGTTTTCTTCCTTCTCCATGTGAGAGATGAAAGAAAAAAAAAAGAGCAACCAGCTCTTTAAGATTTTGGGCCCATGAGCAGTTGACTCATGTCAGCCATCCCTTTGAAGTACTGGGGCTGTTTGTGGAGGCAGAGGATCACAGCTCAGTCCTGGACGAACTGATTGTTTCAATCAAAGTTTTAAATGACTGCCACATGCAAATACATGGGAAAAAAAAGGCTGAGTTCCACAGTGGGCTCCATTCTTCTGGGACCCCTCCAGCACCCAGTGTGGGACTGCACTTGTAAGAATTTTAGGAGCTCAGGGTTTATGCTTTAAAGCAGATTTCACAAGTTTCTGTGGCAGCTTTGGCAAGATGGTGCCAAGGCAGAGTTACAGACACACTCTGAGCCCCAGTGCTTCCTACAGGGCAGCTTTCAGGTGCTCCCTGCTTGGTTTGCAGGTGGATTTCAAACTCACTCCAGCCTGCCTTGTGTTGGGTGCCTAAGTGTCTGTGTTGCACTTGGAGTAGCCCTTTGAATCCAGCCTTGTGGGTCTCAGTTCCTCGTGGGTAGGTTCCTCATAGTCTACAGCAGCGGGAGTCATGAAAGCACTTAGAAGTGACAGTAA
Organism: Ceyx cyanopectus; assembly: GCA_013401355.1. Taxonomy (NCBI): domain Eukaryota; kingdom Metazoa; phylum Chordata; class Aves; order Coraciiformes; family Alcedinidae; genus Ceyx; species Ceyx cyanopectus. Next base: position 38,101 of record VYZU01067096.1, read on the forward strand.
TACTGCCCCTAGAGTAAGGCATCTGTGGAAGAGATGTGAGATAGCTTGGTGGCGAACAGAGGAAAAACTACTTTGTGCATCCAGGACTCTTGTTAATACAATATAATATTGTGTTCATTCATTGTAAATGACTGTGTAGCCCAGGATTTCATATTTCATTCCACGTCCATGTTCAGTTGCAGAAGTTAGATGGTATTTGCACGTAATTGGTTTTTATGTCCTTCCTATGCCCCCCCAAGTATTTGATATCAATTTGAATGCCATGGCAGAGTCCAAATAATAAATACAAGAAGAATGCAAGAAAAGACAGGCCATTTTTTTTGTCCAACAGTAGTCAGCTTCAGACTTACATACATGAAGACATGTAAGTTTTATTGTGATATAGCCAGGATATGATTGATTTCATGTGAAGGGGAAACTGGGACTGAATTTAAATGAGTTGCTTTTGTTCAGGGCTCCAGCTTTGGTACCATACAATTACATCAAGCTCAGGCTTGTTTCTGAATGTTTTTCTAACTTTTACTTCTTAATAAAACACTCTGGAGATGTGAACAGCCAATGATGTAGATGTAGATATGCTTTCTTGAGTCAGCAGATAGCCTAAAACAATCATTCCAGATGTGCAGCTCTTCCATCTCAAGGAGGTATTTAGTTCAAGTTTTACTGTCCTGAGATGCTTCTAACACACAACCTACCCTGGTACCACTGTGCAGAACAGAAGAAGAAAGACAATACTATGGCCGTCCTTCCTAAACAAGTAGAGCCTTACCTGCTACTGGCAAGACAAGGGGTGATGACAGACTAACTTTCTTGAGAGAAAAGACAACTATGCTGAAGGTTCTGGGGAGGAAGGAGTATCCTACAACACAGCTTCCATTGTTCAAAAACACGCCGGGCCACTATCACAGCATCTTGTTGGACTCCTGGTGTGCTGGTCCATGGATTGCCAAACATAGCTGGGAAAGAGAACAAAACAAATATTTCTGAAATTGTAATCGGAAATGTAAGCTCATCCTTTCTGTGCCACTTGTGTAAGACCTCCAGCCTGCATCGTGTTTTGCTTCAACACAGGAGTCTGCCTGTCTTGAGCAGATCACAGGGTTGAGGCATATTTATGACAATAATATTGGGCAGATTAATGTCTCACAGTTTCTCCAGCACCTCTGTTCACAGCATAACAATTTCACAACAGTGTGCATGTAAATAAACATCAGAGCCAATCTGAGCTGGCTGAGAGAACCTTCAGTCAGAAATGCCACACTGTTGGAGGGAACCACTTCGACTGTCTTGCTAATGATATGAAAACAAACATTGTGAGGCTTAATGCTTTTACTCTGCTGAGCACAAGTGGGTCTTGTGTGAAAAAATGACATCTAATGGCTTATTTCTAATCATATTTCTTTATTTATTTTCCTCCCTTATTCCAATTGCACCCTCCTCATTTGCAAATTAGTATTGAAATGTTGGCATGTTGTGATTTCTTTTATTCCTTTTTCTCTGACTTCGTAGCACATAAACCATTTGGTGCAGGCACTGTATGTGTACAAACTTCATACTCTTCAGAAGTTCCTCATGACAACAATTTATGTTCTGGCTCCTGAGTAGAATTCATGGTCCCAGAGGACTAAGGCAAAGGATGCAAAATGCAAAGGGTCTGCACAGACAGGGTGCTAAGAAGCATGCCAATGCTTAAAGCTACAATTCCTGGAGTAGTGAATTGAAGGGAGAAAGAAGACAAAATTATCAGCACAGTCTCATGGCCTGTGGAGGGGTGATACATAGATCAGAAGGTTGTACACGTAAATGAGACTGAACTCTAAAGCTATGCCAACAGTGGAGGAGCTGGTCCATTGTCCTGTGCTGTCAAATCTCTCCTTCATGGAGCTCCACACCCACAGCATTTGTATATCAAGTCCTTGGGGGAGATGGGGGACAGGCCTCACACATTAATAGAAAACCAGGGATATTGCTATTAAGATGTTAATCTACAGCTTTTGCGCTTCAGTGTTTATAAGCTTGTGATGTTTGTAGGGAGCAAAGACAGATAGAATGGGATTTCTCAAGGTAATTGGTCTTTAGATTAAGAGGAGGATTCATCACATCCAGCAATGTTTGCAGTGCAGCAAGTTCATCACAGACAACAAAGTGGAAATAGATACTTGTAGGGCATGATCGATCTTCTCCTCATACAGATATCTAAAATAGGTCAGATGAATCATCTCCTGTGAGTCTTTCTTTCCGCTGACTATAAAGGGAGCTTGGCATCATATGCAGACCTTTATATTACAAATGTCTAGAGTGAGGCGTAGGGAGTTCTTCAGAAAGATATTCACTCCAGATGTATGTGCAGAAGCAGACTCTTAAGTTTTTATTTCAGTACTTTACACATAGAAAAGATGAGAAATGTAGATGCATCCTCAGGTTTGACCAATGGACATTAATAAATTTTGATTGCACACTGTGAGAGAACAAACATATAGAAAATTAGCAGGAAACAGCTAAGGCTAAAATTTTAGTGCTACTATGTAGTTCATAGTGACTCTCAAAACATATGTTTATTGCTGATAGCTGATAAAGTTTCTTTATTTAAATATATATATTTATTACCAAAAATGCTAATGAAGTTTAGGATTTGTCTTCTTGGCAATGTAAATTCCAGTTTTCCCTCACATATGTGTAAGGAGCTTGCACAGTGAGAATTTTCACAGAGAGGTGGGTGATGTGGATCTTCCTTTGTCCACAGCTGTGAGGACCTTCCAGCTGTCTGTAGGATCATTAGAGAGCACACATGGAGGATGTGTGTATTTCCTCAACCTTATGTCAATGTCCTCACAGAAATCTTCTCTGGCTCCCAGCAGAGAGGGAAATGAAGTGTGTTATTACTTTATTGTGTCCTTCTTGGGTGATGTGTCTGTCAAAGACAGGAGAACCAATGATGGGAACACCTCCTTCTGTTTCCACAGGTCACAGGCTGATGCTATCTTATCTGTCCTGTAGAAATCGTTGAGTTCTCCATCCGAGTGTCAGAGGAAGTAGAACACTGGAGCATGCCATGATCTGGTGATGTCCTTGCCCAAGCATTCAGCTATAATACACAGAAGAAGAATCAAAGGAGGGGCAGTCACCTTCCACAGCCACAGGACAGCCCCTCCCTCCCTGCTCTCTCCTTCCTGCTGTCAGTCACCCAGCTATGTTTCTGCTGTCCTGGACTGGCAAAGCTTTTTTTTTATACTCATCCAGGGCTGGCTGTATAACCAAGCACAAACATTCTATCTGCTATGACATGGTCACAACAGCAACAGGGCTCATGCCAGGAGCTGCTTACTGCCTGCCATGATATGACCATGACATTACCAGAACTGGTGCTATTCTGCCATTCCAGTGAGAGCAAAGAAACAAGCAAGCAAGAATCCAACAACTTATAATGCTAAACAGAGAAATGAAGCCTCAATTTAAAGAACATCAAATTAGAAAAGGTTAAAAAATAATTAAATGCAACAGGTTGTATCCACTGCACAATTTTAGATTCATGTCATACTTGCTGATGAGATTTGTGGGACTGAAGGCTAAATTCTGTCAGATTGACTGAAGGAAATATTTCACATCTTTGGAAATAAAGACATACGCAGTACCTAACATTGCACCCCAGAGTAGCTGTCAATTCTCAGTAGTAGTGAACTGTAAGACTCATCTCTTTCTTTCCCTGAAAGAGTAGAAACTGCAAGTGGAATTTCTTTGTTTACTTGGAGAGAAGTAACTGGAGGCTTTCCTCCCTGAGCAAGGGAACCAGATATTTCATGAAAGGAGGCAAACTCTAAGCTACAAATCCCCAGGGGGGATACGGTGTTAATCCTCCTGACTTCATCAGGTTCTCCACTAGTTCCTCCTTGTTTGGGCTTATGTCTACCACCCCCCAGTCCCTCCCAGCCACCACCAATGCCTCTGAGTGCTATGACCCCATTTTTCTGTTATGAAAATCCCAGAGCCTGTCTCCCAAGGGATCTTGCTATTGAAAATGCAGCGTTGGTCTTGTTGGGTTTGGGTTTCTTGTTATTTGCCTCTGTGAGCTGTTTATTAAGTAATCAAATAACAGCACAGTAAATAAATAATGTCTTGCCTCATAAAGGCTCAAATATGCAAGAAGTAAGAAAAACTCATTACATTTTATAAATTGGTCATAAGTAAAATGTAAGACAAAACACAGGGTGACTAACCGCTCAGGGAAAAACACTTCAGGATAAAGAGCCCTGGAAATGGGAATGGTTTGCTTCCTGTTACGTCCAAAATGGCTGCAGAGTTATTAAAGTCTCTCAAATAAATACCGTGCTCTGTGTGTTTGTTTGCTTCTAGTTAGAGGTATACAGGCATTCAAAAGACCATGTGCTGTATAAGCCTATGCAGCATTTGCTTTGTAGCACAGATAGTGCCTAACCACTACTTTCCTCTCTCTTGATCACTAACAAAAACAGACCATATAGAGATGAAAGTGTTCTAAATCAGTGCTCTCTGTCATTTCCCACTTACTTTGCACTTTTCTGACAGCTGAAAGGCTGCAATAAATTGAGTGCATGCACACCCACGGAGAGTGACAGTACTGCCATAACTAGCCTCTCAGGATGTGTATTTTCTTCTCCAAGGGACTATATTGAAAAATTATCCAAGTGGGCAGTTTTTTTGGTGGCTTGTTTTTATTTGTTTAGGTTTGTTTGTTTGTTTGTTTTTTTACTGTGATTTTAACATTCAAATTCTGATCAATGCAATTTATTTGTGAGTTTATTTTTCCTCTATTTTTCACAAAATCAGAACATTTTAAACTAAAATAATTGAAAACTATATTCTGATACTATATCTAAATAAGTCTCATAATAACATACAAATGAATAAAAGATCAGGCCTGTAATAAAAGCAGATCCTTCCTTCCTTCCTTCCTTCCTTCCTTCCTTCCTTCCTTCCTTCCTTCCTTCCTTCCTCCCTCCCTCCCTCCCTTCCTCTCCTTCTCTTTCTCTGTTTCTCTTCCTCTCCCCCCATGCCCCTCCTTCATTCTTGTCCTTTCTATCCTCCTGTCCTCCCTCCTTCCCTTACTGCCCCTTTTTCTCTTTCTCCCATCCTTTCTGCCTTTTTTTTTTTCTCCTCAACTTCTAATTTTGTTTTGTAGGTAGTTGGAGATCTGGTTTATTTTAAAACAATGAAGAAGGCAGAATCCCCTGAGGTAAATTCATTGAGTACTGGGAGGTCTTGGTAACACAATTGAACTGGCACCAAATCAATAAAAACAGAACAGAAGAAAAAACAGTAATTAAAACATTCTGTCAAAAAAATGGAGCGGTAATTAAAAGATGCAAACTATTGTTTTGCTACACTAATTACATTTTAATTTTCAATAGCTTGCTGAATAGTATAAAAGCTCATGCCTATAAAATGTCCCAGTGACAGTGCTCTTTCTGCAACTAGCGTGATAACAGTGTTTATGTTCTGTAACAGAGTGGTATGTGCTTTCAACTCTGTGTGGGTGAAACTAGCTTCCTGGTAAGATAGCATGACAAAAAAAGGGTTTTTTCTGTTGTTGTTGTTTTGTTGGGTTTTTTTTCTAGTGTGGAAAATTATTACTCAACATAACACAACACAACACACACACACACACACACAGGCACTCACATATACACGCACACAAAAACAGGCTCAGTCCAAGAGACACTCTGCTCAGGGCACTTCCATTGACCTCAATGGGAATTTTGTGTGTGGCGCAATAGCGGGTTGTTGGCCAGCATGAATACTGTACTTAGGTTTAGACCATGTTGTTTTCTTCCCATGTTGTTGAAGGATGAAGAGAAAAATAAATTGAATTTTCCTATTAATATACACTATTTGCGACTGGAAAACAAGCAACTTTTTAGGCAGGGTCCCAAGGACTTTTCTCACAGAACAATCCTCATAGATTTCACTGGTAGAGATCCATACATAAAAGCAACATAATAAAGCCCGTGTTCTGTACCAGTACGAATCAGAATTGTCCCAAAAAAATGTTATATAATTAATTTAACTGCCTTCTAGAAGAGTTTGGGGGACAAATTTTCATAGGCAATTTAAGAACCATTCTAAAACAAGAGTCTGTGGAAAGGAGTTTTGTTGTTATTGTTTGCAGCAGCTCAACACAAAGTTATCCAGATGAGTCTCGGCAAAATCTGGATTCATTAGCTACAATCTGCTTCTCCACAGCTGTAGTTTACACACTCTGCCTTTCATATAATCTCATTTGAATGATAGCGTTCTCCCAGAAACAGGCATACCATGTGTTCAGACATGCCCCCAAAACAATAGAACCCTTCCATCAAAGTGGGAGCGGTGGGGAAATAATTTCTGAGAAACTAATTCCTGGATTTCAGATGTATGGAATCAATGAAATGCCTCAATCTATGAAGGTGACCAGCATTGCCAAACAATATTTCACAACTACATAGCTTTTCTACGTTTTTTCAATGTAATATGGAATGACTTTTAAAAATTAAAAAAAAAATAAAAAAATTCAAGACTGCACCAAATGATAGAATAAATTCATCATCATTCGTACCACTGCAGAAAGAAGCACA
>VYZU01067098.1:0-12315 GCA_013401355.1 Ceyx cyanopectus
TTAAAAGATTTAAGAACAAAGAATATGCTGCAAAATGCAAATTCTTACAGTGTTAGGCTGTGTATGCAATTATGTATGTAGGCAGATAGATATAATTTGAGAGTTATTAACTTTCAACATCAATGATGTGCCCTGAATCAATACAATGGAACTACCTATTAAACTATAAACCAGGTGTGTTACCAGGCAAATACACTCTGAGAAGCTTTTCTAGATTTATTTTTTTTTCTCTTCAGAGATTACAGCTCTACTATGGACAAGAAGCTGAAGAGATTGCTGCTGGTCCTGAAGATGGAGATTGCTTTGCTTTTTGCAATATCTGGCGTTTCTAGGTTGTTTCATTTCCTCCACGTTTGGGAAGAAAAAATATATATAATTCAATAACAACTCTGAAGTGATGTAAAGGGACTGAACTGCCTCACTAACCTCCGTACATTTAGGCACCTCCTGGCGTATGGGAAAGAGAAAAGTTCCCATTCCGCTTCTCTTTTAGCTCAGGGGAAGGGAATGAAGGGACCAGAAATAATTTTAAGCCTTACCCCCACCACACCCCCATCTTCGGATCGACCCCTCTTGCAAATCCCTTTCTTCTGCCCTCCCTCCCCCAAGCCCACAGCCCGGCGCAGTTAACCTTGGAGCAGAGCTGGGGAGGGAAGGGTTAATGAAACCAAGCTCCTTCCGACCTTCAGGGTCAGACTCTTCCTATCTGCAATCTAAGGAATTAGGTAAGGAGGTTATAAGATTATAGTGAAAGGAGTTATAGGCCCTGGTAGCCTCACACCTGAACATATTGGGCTAATCCACTGGGATACTTAAAAATCGCTTCAGCGATGGCAAACTGCTCCTCAGGCTGCGGCTGTCCCGGGCTTTCCTGTGCCATTAGTGCTCCAGCCGAGCTGCCTGCACTCTGCAGCCCCACGTGAAATGAGCTTCAGATGCCTCTATGACTGGGTTTTTTCTTCTCCTCCACAACTCAAAACAGCACCGGCCACTGATTTCGGGAGAAGGCAAAGTCCGGGTGAAATTCAGCCCGAGAGATGAACAAAAGTCATTTTCCCCCCCAGCACGTCCCTGAGCCCTGTGTGCCCGGCAGCCTATTTGCAGCTGTTTCTAACTTCAGTGTTTGTTTACAGTAGCAAAATTAGCACTTGGTGGAGAAGTGAAAAGCTGTTTTCACATCAGTTTTACTCCTCGGTTCCTAGCTTTAGATGCCTTTCCTCTATCCCAGCATTCAGCATCATTTAAAGTGAGGCTCAAACTTTCTCTCGCTCCTTTGACTTAGTTCTCTGTAGTCGCATCCTATTTTCTGCTAAAGAAAAATACACGGAGACAGGGTAGCGTTTGAACACGGCCCAACCATCGGTGATTCGAGGCAGCAAAAAAATAAAATAATAAAATAATAATAATCCCCAGCATCCCTAAAGAACATACTTTAACGTCGCTTGGCAGAGCCCTGCCCTGCTCCCAGCTTTCTGCCCCTTGGCACTTAGACATTTGCTTGTCTCCAGCAAAGTTTTCTTTCATCCCCCGAGACACCCCAGGGCTGTACCTGAACCACGGCTGAATTGCTCACTACGACTGACAAAATCCTGCAGCAGCAACTCCCTCACTTCAATACTTAAAAAGCACGGGCTGGTTTTAGCCATTTTGTCATTTGCAGAAATGCTGATGATTNTTAGGCACCTCCTGGCGTATGGGAAAGAGAAAAGTTCCCATTCCGCTTCTCTTTTAGCTCAGGGGAAGGGAATGAAGGGACCAGAAATAATTTTAAGCCTTACCCCCACCACACCCCCATCTTCGGATCGACCCCTCTTGCAAATCCCTTTCTTCTGCCCTCCCTCCCCCAAGCCCACAGCCCGGCGCAGTTAACCTTGGAGCAGAGCTGGGGAGGGAAGGGTTAATGAAACCAAGCTCCTTCCGACCTTCAGGGTCAGACTCTTCCTATCTGCAATCTAAGGAATTAGGTAAGGAGGTTATAAGATTATAGTGAAAGGAGTTATAGGCCCTGGTAGCCTCACACCTGAACATATTGGGCTAATCCACTGGGATACTTAAAAATCGCTTCAGCGATGGCAAACTGCTCCTCAGGCTGCGGCTGTCCCGGGCTTTCCTGTGCCATTAGTGCTCCAGCCGAGCTGCCTGCACTCTGCAGCCCCACGTGAAATGAGCTTCAGATGCCTCTATGACTGGGTTTTTTCTTCTCCTCCACAACTCAAAACAGCACCGGCCACTGATTTCGGGAGAAGGCAAAGTCCGGGTGAAATTCAGCCCGAGAGATGAACAAAAGTCATTTTCCCCCCCAGCACGTCCCTGAGCCCTGTGTGCCCGGCAGCCTATTTGCAGCTGTTTCTAACTTCAGTGTTTGTTTACAGTAGCAAAATTAGCACTTGGTGGAGAAGTGAAAAGCTGTTTTCACATCAGTTTTACTCCTCGGTTCCTAGCTTTAGATGCCTTTCCTCTATCCCAGCATTCAGCATCATTTAAAGTGAGGCTCAAACTTTCTCTCGCTCCTTTGACTTAGTTCTCTGTAGTCGCATCCTATTTTCTGCTAAAGAAAAATACACGGAGACAGGGTAGCGTTTGAACACGGCCCAACCATCGGTGATTCGAGGCAGCAAAAAAATAAAATAATAAAATAATAATAATCCCCAGCATCCCTAAAGAACATACTTTAACGTCGCTTGGCAGAGCCCTGCCCTGCTCCCAGCTTTCTGCCCCTTGGCACTTAGACATTTGCTTGTCTCCAGCAAAGTTTTCTTTCATCCCCCGAGACACCCCAGGGCTGTACCTGAACCACGGCTGAATTGCTCACTACGACTGACAAAATCCTGCAGCAGCAACTCCCTCACTTCAATACTTAAAAAGCACGGGCTGGTTTTAGCCATTTTGTCATTTGCAGAAATGCTGATGATTTTTTTTTTTATGTCATTTGTGGTCACCCTCGAATGGCAGTAATCTGTAGATTACATATTACGAGCCTTGTCATTACGGGGATAAAATGAGGTGGTTAAACGCTAAAATCCATTTTACTCACCACATTTGCTAGGGGGGGTGGGAAGGGAGGGGGGAAGGAGAGAACAAACTTGTAGGAGAAGGATTTAAACCCCTCGCATCTGAGCTGGATGTGCCCTCGCTTCTGCTGCCAGAGCCTTCCCTGCCTGGTGGGCACCCGGGACTGGAGACCCCTCGACTTCACCTCCAAGCCAGGAGCCCGTTTACTCGCCTTCCCCTCGCTCCTGGGTCTTTTGTCCCCATTTTCGTGGTGTCTCAGCATTGCTCCACAGAGGCGACTTTTTCTCTGCCTCTCCTGGATTTGCTCTGTAGCATTTCTAGGCTCCTACTCGCCTCCTCTCCCCCCGTTTGCCTCTTTCATGTGTGTCCCTGATCCCTCTCCAGCTGGTGTGATTCTTTAGAAATGTGGGTCTTGCCCCGTCCCTACCTTTGCCGGGTCTGATTAGATATTATTTTTTCATTGGCTCTGCTACAATGGGTTCCTCCCTTTAACCTCTCCATATATTTTCCCCCTCCCGGTATAACCAAATCCATGAAATTCACAGCCTCTCTCTTTGACACGACTGGCTCCGTCTAATCACTCCATATCGATTTCCCTAACTCTTTTCATCCAGCTGAAGACACATCTTAAAACACTCCAAGCCAGAGTGTGCTCTTTGCTTTATACACACTAATAAAATGATTTACCCTTCTCTCTCTGCTCTCCTCACAGGAGAAAATCGTTCAAGTCCCGGCTATTTGTGTGTGATCAGTAAATATTTAGTGTGGCGACATCTTCAGCTCCTCTCCTGATCAATACGCAACCCAACAGGAGGTGGACTATTGTCCGGGTAGTGACTTGCTGAGATCTCCTTTAGATGAATTCTTTGCCCCCATACAGCCTCTTATGATTTATCCTCGAAGGTAACCAGTAAAGAGAAATTGAGGCTTTAAAAACGTCTGTTTCTAACCTGTTTACCGTGACATTAAAGCACCTAAGCAAGGAATTGATTATTCTTCCCCATCTCCCATCTCCCTTTGATGAGCTAACACAGCCAAAGCGCTGCTAGAAAATGAATATCAAGCCGGGCAGCCGTCGCGTCCCTGCACCCCTCTGTCCCCTCGTCCCCGGCCCCTCCAGCAACACCCCGTCCTGCCTCTGCTGTGCCATGTCACGATAAAGGGGCGATTCCCCGGTCCCGCTCTGCAGCAGCTTCGGGCACCGGGCTCACTCCCACGGCTGTGCTCCGGCGGGTGGGTACCCAAGTGCCCAGGGATGGAGGGTGCCCCAGCAACTTCCAGCCCACCTCCCTCCTCCTCCTCCTCCTCCTCGCATCCCGCAGCTCTGCCTGCCCCAGGATCAGGCTGAGGCAGGGCTGGGGGCTGATTGCTTTTTTGTTTGTTTGTCTGTTTAAGGTTAGGGTATGGGTTGTGGGGGTTTTTTTTGAACGACGTGGAAAACCTGCAGTAAAGAAAAAATAATAATAATGGAAATGGAGAAGAGCTTAAAGCCCGGTTCCTGTGGTTAACCATACACGAGAGCTTTCCCAGAGTGATAAAATGGGCAGAAAGAGAACTTCACATGTGTGTGTGTGCGTGTGTATGTTTTACCCTGATCTGTTATTTCACTCCTGGGAAAGCCTATGCCTCGAATAGGAAATATTTCCACTTGTAATTACCCCCGGACCGGCTGCTGCGTGCCCGCTGCTCTCCGGGTAGGTGTCTGTGCAGCACACCCAGGCGAGACAGCAACGCCTCGTGTGCGTGTGTCTGCTTTGATGCAGGGCTGGGCGCCTATACACAATAGCTACACACTTCTATCTCTGGAATATGTGTGTGTGCGTCTGGATTTACTCACACCAGGTCCTGCAGAAGTGCCCAGCTATTTCTTTCGGTTCCGTGTGCGCGCATTTTGCACATGAGCTCTAGGTCGAAGGCGTTTGTCTCTGGAGATGTGCCTTGCACGCCTACGTGCTGCAGAAATGTATGGCTGTGTATTACAGATGTGCGGCTGTTACTCAAAGCTCAAACCAGCTACATCCACCTGTTAACTTTGTTTAGAAACCACTTCCACTAATGGCTTTTCGCTAACTTATTCAGTCCGTTACTCGGGTATAGGAGGCAATGGAGGGGAAAAATCCATATGAAACCCTGCTTACAGCCTCTCTTCCAGAGGACACTTTACACACCTTGCCTAGACAGGGCTCCTATAGAGCGCTTATCTCTCGAATATATCTTTATACTAATGCATACTTAATTGGTCTGTCTTGACTGTCCATATAAAACAATTTAATTAGGGTGCTTTCTGCTTTGGAAAGAAAGAAAAAAAATCTGCCCAGCATTTATTGTATTTAGCACCAATACAGGCAGAAAATGTTGCACAAGTTTTTGGTTGAAAGAGCACCTATGTGTCCATTGAAGGGCGTTGATCCGAAAAGACAGAGAGGACAAGTAAAATCGATTTGAAGCGACCCTCTCTGTCCCTTTCACACCATTCAGACACTCCATTCCTTCTAAGACAAAGACCCAGCGCCTTGGGAATGCTGGCAAGGGGAAAAAAAAAAAAAAAAAAAGGGGGGGGGAAAAAAAAAAAAAAAAAAAGGGGGGGGGAAAAAAAAAAAAAAAAAAAGGAAAAATAAAAGGGGGGGGAAATAATAATAAAAAAAAAGGCTTCAATCCCCCCAAGCGAAAGGGAGAGCTCTGAAATTCCTTCATATTGCTGTTATTTAGCCCTCAAGATATGTTCAACTCCAGGATTTTCTTCAATTCCGCGTCTAACACTGCTGCTGCGAGGAATGTCCCTGGAAGGGGAGGAGGTAATTATGGCTATTAGTGCTGCGAGCCCAGCCTCAACCTTGGTCACTCGCAGGCTTTTAGGGTTAAAATAGCCCTCACCTCTGACCCCTGCGGAGCAAAGTTGTAGCTTTCGCCACAAGTTGGGCCAAAGTTTTCAAATCTAGGGCTGGGCAACACCAGAGGGGGGAAACTTCTCCTTGGAATTATTTTTGGTTGGGATTTAAATCATCTTTAGTCTATTTAATTGCCTTTCCCTCCTCCTTTTGCCAAACAATCCCTTTCAAGAGGTGGGGAGGGTCTCCAAATGCCCTGCTCTCACTACCTTTCTCACTGCTCTTTCCATTTAGGTTGAATTTGGCAGTTGGTTTTGGAGCATGAAAATGGTTATCATGCAACTGAATTACAGGGTCATCCTTTCATCCACGGATCTCCAGAATAAACGGGAGTGGGGGTGGGAAATTGGTGTCCCCACTTTAGGCTTTTCCCCACCAACCCGTTCAGCTTCACAGAAAAAGGAAAAGGAGAGAAAAGACAAAAAGCTTCAATTGGTGCCTTGTGCCTCCTCTTCACCTTCACCATCCTCCTCGGCAAGGGGAGCTGCTGGGGGCATGAAGTGAGGAGGGGAGGCAGCCCAGGGATGCACCTACCCCTCTGGCAATAATAAAAATTCATTCAAGTGGGCTATGTCTCCATCTTCCATGTACTGATTAGACTTAACAAGAGTGGAAACTTGTGTAGACCATATTTATGGTATTAACGAGCAGTTAAAAGATTTATCCTTCTTCTGATCAATATTGTTCGTGCCCGGCCCCCCCCCTCCCTCCTTCCCCTTCCCCGGCCCTCCCCGAAGGCTGCACTGACAATCGCCTTCATACTTTTTCATCACCGATCGAGGTGGCAAAACCCTTTTGTAATTTTCATTAGCCCAGTAAACATGCAATTAACATGCAGCACTGTGGTTAACTTAATTCCTGTTTTAAGGCAAGGACAAGCAAGAAATGGAAGAACGTTTGTTCCATTTGTCAAGTATGACACACTCCTTACCCTAACAGTTGCTTAAAAGAAAAGCTCGGCTCCCCACCACCACGACCACCACCCCTCTTTCCAGAAACCCCCCACAATGGTACACACACACACACAAAAAGGAGCAGGAATCCATTAGTTGGATAGTATTCTCCTTCCAAAGGCGGTATAATGTATTCCAAATTTTCCCAAGCCCTCACTGTACTGGGGTCCCGTCGTGTCCCCCCCACCCCCCGCTCCGGGGAAGGAGGCTGACGAGCTGATATTTCTCGTGGGTGAAAGATTCAGCCTCCTCCTAACCCTATTTTTATTTTAATTTTTTTTTAATAAAATAAAAAATAAACGTGCTTCCCATGACTAAAAGTTGCCATGTTTGTGAAGGGGGTGGGGAAAAATGTCTCCAAGGGTTTCAATTAGCAACAAATGATTATTGCAACGGATTTTTGGTAATGAAAAAATGTGGAGTACCTCTTTCGAGCTGGGATCTCAGGGGCAGTGAAAGAGAGAGAGAGANGCCTTTCCAGCTCCAAACAAGGTGTAGCGAGACGCTCTTCCTTCTAAGGAATGAAATGAGAGACAAGGATCACTCAAAGACATCTCCTACCTTGGGCTTGGGGATTTTTTCTTAAAGGCGAGGCGCACATTCCTAAGCAGCTATGTACAAACCCCCCCCCGAAATCTTGTCTGTGTAAAGTTAGAGTGTGTTCAGGATTTTTTTTTTTCNTTGCTGATTAGCTCGGATTCTTTCCCAACTTGCTTTAGCGTGTGCTTGCGTTCCCTGCCGACCCTACACAGGACACTATATATTTTTTCCCCTCGGTGCATGTGTTGAGAGTTCAGCCTGTAGTTGTTTGCGGTTGGCTTTTTTTTTTTCCTATTTCTATTTTNGGCTGATCGCTAATAATACATCGAAAGCACTTCCCTTTAGGTTGTGGGAAATCTATTCCCTTCACCTTGCCTCCTTTTTTTTTTTTCCCCTGAAGGCTGTAACTTCACTTTTTTTTTTTCCTCTCTCTTTTTTTTTTTTTTTTTTTTATCAGTTTGCACAATCGCTTAGATAAACACCAAGAAGGAGACTTCTCTTTAATTACCCAACGCACATCTTTCTGGGGGGCAAACAGCGGTCTGATTATATTTTTTTTTGTTGTTTGTTTGTTTCACCTGCCAAACTAAAGGAGAGGTAGAAAAAGGAAGATGCAAGCGATTTGGGACCTTGAACAAGGCAAATATGGTTTTGGTATGTTTACTTCTAGTTTTTTTTCTTCTTCTTTGACACTTTTTTCGGGCAATGTGTTGTGATTCTTGTGTTTCTCTTTTAAGGAAAACAAAAAATCCAAAAAAGCAAATGTTAGCTACCGAACGTCTTAAACGATCGTTTCTAAGGTTACGTGGGTTGCTCTAAGGAGGGGAAGAGGGGAGGGGGGAAGACCCAAGTCTGTGTAATTGCAGCACCATCAGTTAGCACGTCCTTTAGCTAAATAAAGCAAGCAGCAAACAAACAAACAAGCGACCAAACCCAACGACCGGAATCTGTTTCCAGGTCCGAGGAGGCAAAGGCAAAACGCCTCAAAGTCATTTCCAAAGCAGCTTCCAGGCAGAGCCCGGGCTCAGGCTGCCCTGCCTGGGCTCCCGGCTGCTCGGGGGGGAGCTGCGGACTGAGCCGCTCGGGAGGGTGGGGAGGGGAGGACAAGTCTCTTAACTTAAGTGATAGGTATTAAACTGCCCGGAATTGTGTCGCCGTGGGCAGCTGGCAGCACTTATTTAGAGGAAAGAGGAGGGAAAGGGGAGGTGGGGGGAAAACAAAAAATAAAATAAATAAAATGGTCGGTGGTGAAGGTAATAGCGCCGAGATCCCCTCTCCCCTCCGGTCCCTTCCCTGGCTAAGCAAGTACAATGGAAAGAAGCTGGAATATACTCACCATCCGAAGGTGTGGTTGGCAATTCGGCTGAGGCTTTAAGGCAATTATTTATCCTTTTTTTTTTTTTTTTTTTTTAATTGCAAAAGACGTAGATCTGACTTTAGGCAGCAAAAGTGTTTTGCTCTGACAACGGCATGCGAGGCACAGATCCTCGCTTAAAAAAAAATAAATCACAAAACAGGATTCCCACTCCCCCCCCCCATCCCTTACCACTATCCTTTAAAAATACCTATTCGGTACAGCGCTCGCAGAAACCCCGATGCAGAAATCTTATAGTCCGGTCTAGGAGTGCCCAAGCCAATTAACTTTAAATCCTTAGGAATTAATCAGATTAAAATGTACAGAAGTTTCATTCTCGTATGCATACGTGAGCCAAAAGTCGTTTCCCTTTAAGAGATCCTTTTCTTTTAAAGTTGAATTTTAGGCAGATAAGAGACTTACACTAGGGGGCAGCCAGATACTGTACTTGCTCCAATCTTAAGCAATTTTTTTTCCTCTCTCACAGCATATGCTCTGATTTAGCACTGTAAATTTTTCAGAGGACCCAACTCTGACAGCCCCTGGTGATTTTCAAAGTACCACAAGCCAGTGGTTAAAAATTGCATTGACTTGGAAGTTCAGAGGCACACAATAGGAGCCACTTTCCCTATTCATGGAACTTCAGTGTGGTGGAAGAGAAAAACACACACATACTACATTGAGGGAGAAGAGGAATTCATTGAATTCTGTTAGACGTAACTGCTTTCCACTGAGTTCAGAGCGAAACTCGGTATTTGTTCGATGCTGTATTCATATTGCGATTTAATCTAGAAAGAATTAGAGGACTGTTAGGCAGCTTTCTGCCAGGAATGCAGCTTCCCCCTCCTTCCTGCTCTTTTTTAAAACCTAAAGATTTACACCGGCTCTATCCCCAACTCTATTTTAGCAAAATAAATCCTTCCACTCCCTCTCATTAAAATAAATTTACATCTGCAGTAAAATGGCAGGAGGGATGCATTTGTTTATTTGGAAAACCGGTACAGTCTTACTTTTAAAAAAGAGTGTTTGTGTTGTCATTAGGGTCGGAGAAGAACAGTTGAGAATCTCCCCCTTCTTTGCGAGGCGCTCAGGTTTCGAGTATTATTTAGCGAAATTAGCTGCAGTTCATTTTTACATTCATCTGTTCTGCCTCAACCCACTCGCAGGGGTGTTTTCAGATAAATAGCAAGGCATCTAATGGTGCTAATAGATAGTTATATTGCTGCATCCCTCGAAGAGCAAATAGTTAATCTGGGGCATTCTTCATTAATGCTTGAGCAATCAGCGTATACGGCGGCTTTTAAGCGTATATCAATGGCTTTTCATTTTTACGATCATACGTTCAAACTATTCATATTGTACGTCCTGTTAAAACCGCTTTCTCTTCTGATTTCTGCGTTTGTTAAGACGGCGTTAATGTTTTTTCATATGGTGAATTAATCCTGTTTACTTTGTCAGATTCGAGACAGGAAAGGTTGGTGTTGGGTTGTGGTGGGGTGGTTGTCTTGTTGGTTTTTTGTGTGTTGGGTTGGTTTTATTTTCCTCAGGAAATTCAACATCAGCAACAATCTGTGACTATTCTGCATTTTGAACCCCCACCTTCTGCCACCCTCACCGAAAGGTGACCTCCTCGCCTCTGGGTTATTCAGAAATCATAAGGCAGTTCCCTACACTTTAACGGGGAAAGATTCCTTTCCCCCCTTTCTGTCCCTCCTGGTCCCTGTTTCGTGGAAAGGTTATTTTTGCTCCGTCAGGATCAATGGGAATGCTGCAGCCTTGTCTTTGAAATTGAGCCGCAGTCCATCTTCGCTCGTGGGGTCCTAACGAACCAGGTTTCTAAGCAGGACAGTCAAGTCTAGGTGCTTTTTACAACTTTCCCATCATCTCAGCACCTGCGGCTTTAGCCACATATATTATTTCTGCGGCAGAAGGGGGTGTGCATGTGGCAACATGAAAAAGTGTGTGTGAGGAGGTGAGGGGCAATTAATCCCTCAAAGAGTTGTGCACAGGTCTGGGTCCCTACGTCCGTGCTTGGTGACCGGCTCAGATGTGAGCGGACGTAGGCGCGTGTGTTTGCAGCTCAGGCATTGCCCGGCCGGCCGTTTATTTGTCTGATTTTAACACGTTTTCTTTTTGTATCTCTCCGTCCCTTCGTCTGTCCGGGTGTCTTTTGGCCATTTTCACTAGGAGACCAACTCCAAGTCCCCGCTTCGCTGCCCGGTAGCGATATTCTGCGGAAAATAAACAACTGTCCCCGCGTACTTAGATCGGTTCCCTAGTTCGTGGTGTTCTCACTGTAGCACAAAGGTTGTGTTACCGTGTCGGGGTACGTGCGATGGAAAAAAAAAAAAACAACCCAAAACACACACAGAAAAAAAAAATGCAAAAAAAAACCAAACCCAAACCAAACAACAAACCCCCCAGATAAACTTAAAGGGGTTGCGATGAGCGATGCCGTGCAGGTTGCGAGGGAAGAGACACGAGTGTCACAGTCCGCGGAGCTGCGAGGCGGGTTTGTTCCTCCATCGCGCTGAGGGGACGGGGTAGACGGTGTCTCTCCTGCAAGCGCCGTCCTCTCCGCCAGCCCGCCGGCTGCTCCGGGGCGGCGGGGGAAAGAGGCTCTCGCACGGGGAGCGGAGCCCGGGAAGGAACGGCGATGGCCCGTTACACCGCCGGGCAACGGGGCTGTGCGAGCGGCCGGCCACGGAGCTCCGGATGGCTCAGCACAGCCCGGCGGGCGGCCGAGGCGAGCGCAGGTGCCGCCGGCCCCGTCTCCCGCTGCTCAGCCCGAAGCAAGGCTGAGGGAAGGGAGGGAGGATGAGGGCAACGCTGCCCCCGGCAGCGCCCGGCGGGACGTCCGGGAGCCCGCGTACCTGCGGTGCTCTCCCTACCAGTGACGGGGAGACTGCGGCGGCTCCCCTCCCCCAGGCACCGGCGGGGCTCGCTTTGCTGTTATTCAGTTGAGTTTTACCTCGTTTTAGCGTCAATTTTCTGACTTTCACCCCCCGGCGACCCCCCCCGCGCCGCCCCTCCTGCCCCAGCTCCCGCGGTCGTGCCCCGGTCGGCGGCCCCAGGTGAAGCGGCGTCTCTGCGCTCCTTTCACCGGCCTCGCTTTAACCTCCTCGCCCCGAGCGCGGCGGCAGGGGGCACGGCCCGGGGAAGCGGGGCGAGGAGTAAGAAGCGAAGGGAAGCACGGAGCCGGCTGAGGAGCGTGGGGACGCCCCAGCCCCCGTGGCGGCGGCAGCGGCGGCAGCGGCAGCAGCAGTAAGAGCGGCCGGGCTCTAGGACCGCGCGGGCGGCGGCGGCGGCCATGGCAGGCCGCGCAGGGCGTCGCGGTCCAATGAGGGCCGAGGGGCGGGGCGCGAGCTTTTGACCAGTCAAACGCCGGTCGGGTTGCCTTATAAGGCGCGCGGTCGCCATGGCAACGTGCGCTAAGTTGCAGCAGTCGTGTCAAAGTTCACTCTCCCGCCAGCGGGGCGAGCGGCCGGCGGGGAGCGCGCGCTCGCCACTCGGCCCACACGCCGCCCGCCCGCGCCCCGCCCCTCCCCTCCCCTCACCGCCGCCGGGG